>JAVIAB010000001.1:77811308-78101308 GCA_032433765.1 Megaustenia siamemsis
GCTATGTCTTCAAAAATTGCAGTCTGCAGCTATGTCTTCAAAAATTGCAGTCTGCAGCTATGTCTTCAAAGATTGCAGTCTGCAGCTATGACTTCAAAAATTGCAGTCTGCAGCTATGTCTTCAAAGATTGCAGCGTTTATGTTCATAGACCTCAGGTCATGTTCACACAGGTCTATAAATCGATATCTTTAGTAAAAGAACGAAAATTAAACGGACAAGTTAGAATATTTACAGGTTATGCTGAAGCCAATTAATATGGAGCAGCAGAAACAAAAGAAAACAGGGCAGACAGAGAAAGCTGTGGGAAGACACCAGAGAATGGAGATAGAGAAAGCTGTGGGAAGACACCAGAGAATGGAGATAGAGAAAGCTGTGGGAAGACACCAGAGAATGGAGATAGAGAAAGCTGTGGGAAGACACCAGAGAATGGAGATAGAGAAAGCTGTGGGAAGACACCAGAGAATGGAGATAGAGAAAGCTGTGGGAAGACACCAGAGAATGGAGATAGAGAAAGTTGTGGGAAGACACCAGAGAATGGAGATAGAGAAAGCTGTGGGAAGACACCAGAGAATGGAGATAGAGAAAGTTGTGGGAAGACACCAGAGAATGGAGAGAGAGAAAGTTGTGGGAAGACACCAGAGAATGGAGAGAGAGAAAGTTGTGGGAAGACACCAGAGAATGGAGAGAGAGAAAGCTGTGGGAAGACACCAGAGAATGGAGATAGAGAAAGTTGTGGGAAGACACCAGAGAATGGAGAGAGAGAAAGCTGATCTTAACTGTGATTGATGGAGGACAATTGTGATGACGTTATCAAGTGTCTCCCTGTGACCACTAATGTTACGGGACTGATGATGATTACAATATGTTGTAAGGACGTTTCTCCTTCTCTTACATACTTCTCCTAAAGTTTATGGGGCTCTGTGGTCTAGAGGTGAAATACAGTCCTCTGGAAGATTTGGGTTCAATTCCACTAGCGGGAAATTTTTTCCCAAAATTGAAAAACAAATTATTCCTTTGTTTCTTCATGGCTTTACCCCACTTCCGGTCTCCGGGTACTGAGATACCATATCTAGCCGTCTCGGATAGCGGCAAAAAAAAAGAGGTCCCGCGTGCGCTCCCGCACGTTAAAAATTTTTGCCAGCTAACAAGCAAAAAAGTAGGCCAGCAAAAATGGCCGCAGCCCGAGTAGAATTGTCAGCAAAATCCTACCCACACCAATGGATCCCAGGCTATGCCACGGAGTTCGTGCACCAGGGGACGGCGTTCTCCTTGGAGATTATCGATATTTGGAAGGGAAATTCTGATCATCTATGGATTCGCCTGGTGTACAGTGATCTTGATCATAAAATACAATTTCGTAAAGTCAGTTAAAAGGATAACTTCTCATTAGTCATCAGTACTACTCCGTTTGATGGCGGTCATACATATTTATATTAATCATTACTAGACAAAAGCACATGTTTACGATTACAAAATGGTGTTTTATAAAAAGTACTTTCTTTTTCTCACAAAGATAAATTCGTCAGTTTTTACTTATTAGACAAATGCAAGACAATGCTTACACGACCACGTCCAGTGAACCAGTTTTTCACTGTTTCAAGTTCTATGTTCGACTTGGTTCAGCATTTTATTTTACTCGTCAAATAATTGACCATTTGCAACATCCCAAGCTTATTACGCTCTCGTCAAAAGAGATCAAATTTACCGCCCCCATAAAGAGCAAAGATATGACCTAAAGAGCTTTTGTTGCTGCACTGGCCACGTCCGACCGAATGATATTCATAAAACAGCGGAATAATACATGAAAACATTACGAGAGGAAATCCGGAAGTATAATGGAAGCTTTTGCAATGAGATCAAGAAGTAATGTAGGTAACTACACTCCAGTTACTGCCTCCAGCATAAAAAGACCACAATTTCTTCAAATTTATTTCTCTTGAAACGAAGATCGGCTAACATTGCGACAACACAACGCGTTTCCTTTCAAAGAAGAATGGTCCAATTATTGCAAGAAATTATTGACGAGAATAATAGTTAGTATCTGTAATTGGAAAATAGACAGGATACCTATTTGTCGGCACAGGGGCAGCTCTAATGCCCGGACATCGAGCGAGGTCGTTATTGGTTGGTGAAACGTTGGAGGTCTCAGGATATTGTGGTGCGATCACGTGACATTGCCCAGGAAGAGGTGACACTTATTGCCACTGTTCTCACAGAGATATTTTTTTAGATAAAACTTTACGGAATACACAATCTTCACGTTGATATCAAACCGTAGGAATATATGTAACAGGTGATATTATGTATCAATGTAATTTCTCATCCCCAGCTTTATTGAACTCAACCAAGTTCGACCATTCAACCCAACGTTGGAATCCGCTCCACCGACCGTCTCAGCATTTCTCGAAGCATATGCAGACTGATAGTTCATGTGATGTGTTGATTGGACTGATTGTTCATGTGATGTGTTGATTGGACTGATTGTTCATGTGATGTGTTGATTGGACTGATTGTTCATGTGATGTGTTGATTGGACTGAGTGTTCATGTGAATCGCCAAGTTTGTTCTTCATTCCTTAACATAAGAGGAGAAGTATGAGTGGGACAATGATGTATACATTGAGAGACTGAACAGTCTATAGGTTGCCCTCTACTATTCAGCTCAATTTTCTCTAAAACTCTTATAATGACCCTGCTACCAACACTCCCCTTATAGGTTATTGATCCTACAGCCTATGGACTACTATTAAACTCAATGTTCGAAATTATCGACGCAGCCGACTTGGCTCGCACTGGAGGTCGACCTTTCTAACACTAACCGACAGTGCAAAATCAAAATGGCGGCGTGTAGCCAGTTTCTGCCCAGATTAGCGCGGTCGCTTGAATCATTTCTTTTGCTTTGTTTGAAATCTGCATTTTCGAGGAAACTAGAGTGGGGAAGTGACTGTGCCCCCCCCCCCTCTCTCTCTCTCTCTTTCTCTCTCTCTCTCTCTCTATTGGATGAAATTTGTTTCATTGAATGATGATATCGTATGACGGTGAACAGATAGCTGTGTTCACTTTCTGTGCTGTTTCACCTTATTTCTTCTGGCGTATACTGAGACTGCTATGATGGAGACTGCAGCTAACTTCCTTTGTTTGGGAGATGAGATGTTAATTCGGATGATTCCACTGGCACGGGTGTTTGAACAATTATGGATTTGAATTCGTCTGCAGTGATACCGGGGCCTTCCATAACCATAACCACAACCATAGTTAACAACTATGCTCTTCTCTTTGATAACATAACCGAAGAGTAAAGTTCATTGCGCCTATTCCCCGACACGCCAACCAGTTGTCTTGCTGGTTGTAGCGAACTTGCCTAGGACCCCAGCTATTGGGCCATATATTTCAGACAACCGAGTGGTGTCGTCCTGCGTCGCTGTCCTCTGTGGTGAATTTCACAGACAAGAAAGCAGTGTAAGCAGTGTCTACCAGTCTCCGTGATACACGATTCCTTCCAAATCACAGACAGTGTTTCATGCACATTTCTTTCATAAAACTCAGTTTACGAATGCGTGGTCAGATTTGAGAAACGAGATGTTAATTTCCTAACAAAACGTTCCTTAACTTTGTAATGTGATCGCTCTAACAACTTGACAACCAGTTCCATACTTTTTCTTAGCGTTCACTCGTTAAGGGAGGGAGCCAGTAGTGGGGTGTGATAAACACTCCAAGGTATGGTGACAGATTTACAAGGAAGGAACACAACACAATACTGACGTTTCGGTATGTGGCCTTCTTCAGAATACAGGGACAACGACAACAAACGACGAAGTACAATTATCTATAACTACATATCGGATGATCAAGTATAGGGAGAGGTGGACAGAGAGAGGAGAAGTCAGATGGCAAGATAAGAAGAGCGAGAGAGAGAGAGAGAGAGTGAGAGAGAGAGAGATGTGCTACATGAGGGGAGGTAGGATGAGGGGAGGTAGGATGAAGAGTTAAGGGAAGGGCCGTAGATGTGTTTTGTCGCTAGTTTACGGTATGACCGCTACATCTGCCCCTTTCGGCCCGACATATCCGTCTTTGGCATGGATGTATAGATTTGCCTGCTCATTTCGACTTTAAACCGCCTAAGGTTCTTTATCGTGCGCTAGTGTTTACGGGATCTCCTGTTTTTCGCCGTTTTCAGAGAGGACTCGACATCGGATCTCACTACCCAGAGAGGACTCGACATCGGGTCTCACTACCCAGAGAGGACTCGACATCGGGTCTCACTACCCAGAGAGGACTCCACATCGGGTCTCACTACCCAGAGAGGACTCGACATAGATTCTCACTACCCAGAGAGGACTCGACATCGGGTCTCACTACCCAGAGAGGACTAGACATAGATTCTCACTACCCAGAGAGGACTAGACATAGATTCTCACTACCCAGAGAGGACTCGGCATCGGGTCTCACTATCCAGAGAGGACTAGACATCGGGTCTCACTACCCAGAGAGGACTCAACATCGGGTCTCACTATCCAGAGAGGACTAGACATCGGGTCTCACTACCCAGAGAGGACTCAACATCGGGTCTCACTATCCAGAGAGGACTAGACATCGGGTCTCACTACCCAGAGAGGACTCAGCATCGGGTCTCACTACCCAGAGAGGACTCAGCATCGGGTCTCACTATCCAGAGAGGACTCAACATCGGGTCTCACTATCCAGAGAGGACAACATCGGGTCTCACTACCCAGAGAGGACTCAACATCGGATCTCACTACCCAGAGAGAACTCGACATCGGGTCTCACTACCCAGAGAGAACTCGACATCGGGTCTCACTACCCAGAGAGAACTCGACATCGGGTCTCACTACCCAGAGAGAACTCGACATCGGATCTCACTACCCAGAGAGAACTCGACATCGGGTCTCACTACCCAGAGAGGACTCAACATCGGATCTCACTACCCAGAGAGAACTCGACATCGGGTCTCACTACCCAGAGAGGACTCAACATCGGATCTCACTACCCAGAGAGAACTCGACATCGGGTCCCACTACCCAGAGAGAACTCGACATCGGGTCTCACTACCCAGAGAGAACTCGACATCGGGTTCCACTACCCAATGACCTGGGGAGGGTAAGGCCACGAACACACCGCGAGTTCGATTTTCTTTTTAAATTCCCACCGCCTGTAGTGAGGTTCGAACTTTCCTGCCCAGAGACCGACGTGTAACCTCTAGGCCACCCAAACCCTAATCTCTTCCCATATATAGACATTTAACGCTTCTCTATCCTTAGATCAAGAAATTCTTTGACCATAATCTATAAACACACTTTCACGTCGTTAAAGTGAAATCCATTTCTGACAAACACAACCCTATATGACCGAAATAAATTTTTGCATTCACATATGTACGTGTAAATCTCCAAAAATTGAAAGTAAAAAGTTAAAAGATTAACATTTTTTAAAACAAATTCGTTAATTAAACTTTAGATTCAATTTTAGATTTGCAGTTGAAGATGTAGCTTTCCAAGTCAAGGAAGATAGTTCTGGGTGAGTTTAAATCAAAGTGAAACAGAATGCACAACGTACTAAAGCATTCCTTCAACAGTTTTTTTTTCTTATAGTGTTCGCAATATTTGAAGTTCAGGGTAACTTACCTTTGGGTTCCAACATACGTGGGTGTGCATCCATTATGACACGAACTTCACCTGACATCGGAATGTGGTGTCGAGGATGTCTGCTATAACTTGAGTCCGGTTAATTTATGATGAGTTAAACTTAGCGTCTTTACCTTGAACCCAACGTGAATGGTGGGCCAACAGCCAAATAGTGCTGCATGAACTGTGGGCCAACAGCCAAATAGTGCTGCATGAACTGTGAGCCAACTTCCAAATAATGTACCGTAAACGGTGGTCCAGCAGCCAAATAGTGCTCCATAAATTGAGGGTCAAAAGTCAAATAGTGATCCATGAACTGTGGGCCAACAGCCAATAGTGTTCCATGAACTGTGGTCCAACAGACAAATATTGCTCCATGAACTGTGGCCCAATAGCCAAACAGTGCTCCATGAACTATGAGCCAACAGCCAAACAGTGCTCCATGAACCGTGGTCCAACAGCCAAACAGTGTTCCATGAACTGTGGTCCAATAGCCAAACAGTGCTCCATGAACTATGAGCCAACAGCCAATAGTGTTCCATGAACTGTGGTCCAATAGCCAAACAGTGCTCCATGAACTATGAGCCAACAGCCAAACAGTGCTCCATGAACTATGAGTCAACAGACAAACAGTGCCTCTTCTTGCCATCCGTGACTGCAGGCACATATAATTAGAGCCATGGACTGTTTGATCATGTTTCTTTCGCAATATTGCGTACTGTCATAAATATGTATTATGTTATCATCAGCATTGTCATCATCATCATCAGGTCGCGTGCCCTACACAGAACGTTACATTCACCAGAACCTATCTGAAAGAATTTATGCCTACAGCCAGATCTCCCACAGAACGTTGCATTCACCACAGCCTGTCTGAAAGAGTCTATGCCTCTAGCCATATCTCCTACAGAACATTGCATTCACCACAGTATGTCTAAAAGAATCTATGCCTCTAGCCATATCTCCTACAGAACATTGCATTTACCACAGCCTGTCTGAAAGAGTCTATGCCTCTAGCCAGATTTCCCACAGAACATTGCATTCACCACAGCCTGTCTGAAAGAATCTATGTCTCTAGCCATATCTCCCACAGAACGTTGCATTCATAAAAGCACAACTGAAAGAATCTGTGCCTCTAGCCAGATTTCCCACAGAACATTGCATTCACCACAGCCTGTCTGAAAGAATCTATGTCTCTAGCCATATCTCCCACAGAATGTTGCATTCACAAAAGCACGACTGAAAGAATCTATGTCTCTAGCCATATCTCCCACAGAACGTTGCATTCACAAAAGCACGACTGAAAGAGAATCATTATATTTAGCAGTATCTCCCACAGAACGTTGCATTCATCACAACCTGTCTGAAAGAATCTTTATATTTAGGAGTATCTCCCACAGAACGTTGCATTCACCACAGCCTGTCTGAAAGAATCTTTATATTTAGCAGTATCTCCCACAGAACGCTGCATTCACCACAGCCTGTCTGAAAGAATCTTTATATTTAGCAGTATCTCCCACAGAGCGTTGCATTCATCACAACCTGTCTGAAGGGATCTTTATATTTAGCAGTATCTCCAACAGAACGTTGCATTCACCACAGCCTGTCTGAAAGAATCTTTATTTTTAGCAGTATCTCCCTCAGAACGTTGCATTCATCATAACCTGTCTAAAAGGATCTTTATATTTAGCAGTATCTCCCACAGAACGTTGCATTCACCACAGCCTGTCTGAAAGAATCTTTATATTTAGCAGTATCTCCCACAGAACGTTGCATTCACCACAGCCTGTCTGAAAGAATCTTTATATTTAGCAGTATCTCCCACAGAACGTTGCATTGACCACAACCTGTCTGAAAGAATCTTTATATTTAGCAGTATCTCCCACAGAACGTTGCATTCATCACAACCTGTCTGAAAGGATTTTTATATTTAGCAGTATCTCCCACAGAACGTTGCATTGACCACAACCTGTCTGAAAGAATCTTTATATTTAGCAGTATCTCCCACAGAACGTTGCATTCATCACAACCTGTCTGAAAGGATCCTTATATTTAGCAGTATCTCCCACAGAACGTTGCATTCACCACAGCCTGTCTGAAAGAATCTTTATATTTAGCAGTATCTCCCACAGAACGTTGCATTCATCACAACCTGTCTGAAAGAATCTTTATATTTAGCAGTATCTCCCACAGAACGGATCCTTCACCCAACCTGTCTGAAAGAATCTTTATATTTAGCAGTATCTCCCACAGAACGTTGCATTCATCACAACCTGTCTGAAAGAATCTTTATATTTAGCAGTATCTCCCACAGAACGTTGCATTCATCACAACCTGTCTGAAAGAATCTTTATATTTAGCAGTATCTCCCACAGAACGTTGCATTCACCACAGCCTGTCTGAAAGATTGTTTGTCTCCACCAATATCTCCCACATTTTCTGTAATCATGTTCAAGGTCTGGGAGCCGCGATAGCTCAGTCGTTAGTGAAATGGACTACAAAGGGCAAGAGGTAGGGTTCGATCCCAACCGACGGCTTCCGAGTTCACCCAGCCTTAAATGGGTAATGGAGTCTTTTCTGGGAAAGTATAGCGGCACGGGCGTAATACCGACCACATTACCCCAAAAATCATGTGTTGAAGGTCTGTAAAATGTATGGTCACTAACACCATATTCCCTATACGTCACTTGGCGGGACGGGGCTATCAACTTTCTTTTTTACTGATGTTCAAGGTCTCCTTTATGTCTTGAAACAACCTTCATTTTGGTCTGCCCTGATGCGTCGCTCAGAACCATGCCTTTTATTATTGTTCTTTCCAGCATACTGTGTTTTTTGACTTTGCAATTGTATTTTAATTTTCTCTGTAGAATGGTGTTTATAAGCCTGTTCTTTTTAAATGCTAAAGTCTTTTAGTTTGTCTACATTGCTTTTTGTCATTATCCAAGGTATCTTAAGGATACTTTCCTCTGAACACTAGTTGGGATATCCACCCCATTAGCTACAGCTTTTCGGACAACCAGTGTTTGATTCCCGCTGGTAGCAGCTTGGGAACTGTGCTCGTGGTTGCAAAACAAAGATACCTCTGTAGTCGACTCAGCCGCTGGCAGAAATGGGTACCAGGGTTAATACTGCAGGAAGGTGAGGAATGCCGTCTCGCTAGTGAGTTACGATGCTTGAGGCGACACTAGACAGGAGCCTCCGAACACTACTGGATAGGCGGCCGAGGAAATATGGGTAAAATATTCGACGCTGATTCAAGTCTCGGATTTTACCTTTTCTTTCTGCACAATTTTCCTTCGAATGAATCGATTTTCTTACTTGATGTTTGCGATATTATCCATGATTCACAACCATATGTTGCCATTGGGAAGATACCTGCCCTCAGTAATTTTAATGTTACTGCCTTGAAGGCATTGTGCCACATGTTCTTTATTACGTTTAATGTTTCCTTATTGCTTGTATTCTTTGTGTAATGACGTTACAATAACAATACATCTACCTAGATCTTTTTGATTTTTGTTTGTTTGCTCGTGAAATCTTCTTGCTTCTTCTATACTCTCTCAACTGCTAGATCTGTTCATCATCCACCCTTACATGGAAGTTAAGTGGGTTTGATTGCGTTGTTTTTCTACTTTACAGCAAGATAGTACATCACAACCCATTTTCACTCGACACATCCGTCTTCAATATAGAATTTTGGGGTATGGGATTGCATTCCCTCTTCCATCCCTACTGTTTCAGTCCCGATTAGATGTGTGTCAATCTTGATGTTTACAATGGCACCGCATGGAGGTGGGGTATAATTTGAATCAGCTCTGTTGTTCGTCATTCATGACGCAAACACTTGGATAGTGGTCACTACGAGCTCTCTGTACAGAAGCTGATGGCAATTTTCAGAGGAAATAACATTGTCTAGTAGTACATGAATTTAAACAGAGGAAATAGCATTGTCTAGTAGTACATGAATTTAAACAGAGATATAACATTGTATAGTAGTACACGAATTTAAACAGAGATATATCTACAAACTCTATTATCTGTAATTTGTTGTCTGTATTATAAATACAGACTACAACCAGAAATAAGTGAGGAACAATGTGGATTTGTGGGAGGAAAGTGTACAAATAATGCAATATAAATCTTAAAAACATTAATAGAAAGATCTATAGAAGTAAAGAAAGATCTATATATGTGCATTATAGATACACAAAGGCATTTAACAAAGTTAAGCATGTAGAAATAATCAATATGCTGGAGAAATTAAACATTGATGGTAAGGATCTGCGAATCATAAAAAAACATGTACTGGCAACAAACAACAGCCATACGAATTTGCAACCAAACAGGAAAATTCCAATATATAAAACAAGGAGTCAGACAAGGCTGTGTTCTGTCGCCGGATTTGTTTTCACTTTACAGAGAATATATTATGAGATTAGTAGTAGACAAAAAAAAAAAAAGAATTGAAATCAACGGTTACAACATAAATGATTTGCGATATACAGATGACACAATCTTAATAGCAGAGACAGATAATAAACTACAAGGAATGATAATACATACATGATTTTACATAATAGTAAAAGAAAGCAATTAAAAAAAGGTCTCAGTCTGAATAGTAAGAAAACAGAAGTAATGGTCATGCAAAGAAACAATTATCACCATCATGCAGCATAAAAATAAACAGGACAAATCTGAAACAAGTGCAACGCGTCAAATACTTGGGCACAATAATAACATCAGATGGAAGATGCACCACATAAATAAAAAGCAAAATAGCTCAGGCGAAAATAGCATTTCAGAAAATGAAAAATATCTTATGCAACAAATCTATGTCAATAGAAATGAGAAAGAGAGTTCATCGGTGCTATATAGAACCAATTCTGACCTATGGAAGCGAATCATGGACAGTGGACAAACAAATGAAAAGATGATTAGAGGTCACAGAGATAGGATTTCTCAGAAGAATGTTGAAAGTTCCCTGGACAGCCAAAAAGACCAATGAAGAAATTCTCAAAGAGGCCAAGAAAAAAAAGGAAACTCCTAAAAAACATCAGAAAGCGTCAATCCACATTTTTTGGGCACATCATGAGAAGAGGAAAGTTGGAATACTTGGTTACAACTGGCAAAATAAAAGGAAAGAGAAATCTCGGACGACAAAGAGAGAAAATACTGAATAGCTTGGTGTCATGGCATGGAGAATAGTCAACAACAGAAATGATACGCTGTGCTGTAGTTAGAAGATTGTGGAGGGACATGATCGCCTACGCTATCCGGTATGGCACATAATGATGATGATTATAGCGCCTTCGGTAATTGAATCAACTCACACTTGGCTCATTCAAATGTTTTTACAAAAGATCGTATGTCAGCTTGTACATGATAGGTCTAGTCAAATGTAAAACGCGAGTATCCGTCGACGAAATCAATACGCACGCTCGTATGTTTACGGAAAAGTTATAAGGGTGGGGGTGGGGGGGGGGAAAGAAGGCGTCTGATACCAACAGAGTTAAGGTTACCAGCGATACATATCTGATGGTAGGCGCCAGGATCGATACACTAGAACCATTTAGACCCTACCCCTACCTCTTCGTGGTATCTCAAGAAGCAGACTAACGTCTGGGTAAGTGAATAGGGATCGAGACGAAAGGCAACCTGGTACACAAAAATACCATGCTGAAGTCGGATGTAATGGGCCGAATGCACAAATATCACCTTTCTACGGCAAACCACAACAGAATGCACACACGCACAGTTAGCGTCATTTTATAGGCGGATTACGAAAAGGTGTATTTCTTTAGTCATAATGGGCAGACAAGCTCGCAGGTGATGGCAGACAAGCACGCAGGTGATGGCAGACAAGCATGCAGGTAATGGCAGTGGCAGACAAGCTCGCAGGTGATGGCAGTGGCAGATAGCACGCAGGTGATGGCAGTGGGGACAAGCACGCAGATGATGGCAGACAAGCACGCAGGTGATGGCAGATAAGCACGCAGGTGATGGCAGACAAGCACGAAGGTGATGGCAGACAAGCGCGTAGGTGATGGCAGACAAGCACGCAGGTGATGGCAGACAAGCACGCAGGTGATGGCAGACAAGCACGCAGGTGATGGTAGACAAGCACGCAGGTGATGGCAGACAAGCACGCAGGTAATGGTAGGCAAGCACGGAGGTGAGAGGAGACAATCACGTAGGTGATCGCAGACAAGCACGCAGGTGATGGCAGATAAGCACGCAGGTGATGGTAGACAAGCACACAGGTGAGGGGAGACAAGCACGCAGGTGATGACAGACAGGCACGCAGGTGAAGACAAATAAGCACCAATAGTTATATGTAAATTAATTCTTCATACCAGATGGTTTCCACGTGAATGCCTGACGGAGAAGTCTTTCCTCATTCATTCTCAGCACATGACCGATGTATTTCCAACTCCTTCCTCTTATAAAAGATAGACACATATTCTTGTTTAGGATCGTCTCTTATCTGTCCATTTGAAATGTATTCTTTCCAGCTTATGTTTCAACAAATCTTAAGGAGACATTTGTTTTCAAAGACATTTAATTTCCTATCTAAAGTCTTGTTGGATTTCCAACTTCACATCCATATGTTAGCACTACTATCACATCCATATGTTATTACTGGTATCACATCCATATGTTATCACTGGAATCACACAGGAGGTGAACAGTCTAAATTGTGTTCGTTTACTGTGAACTTTGGATCTCAAGATGTTCGTCAGTTTGTTGAAAGCATTTGATGCTAATGCGATGCGTGTCAACATGCTTGATATTATGTCTCCATCTCTGGACGTTTTATTGCTTAGGTAGGTAACATTTGAAGCTTTTTATTGTAAAAATTAAAATAGAAATACGTCGTAGTAATCAGCTCCATAAACCTCCACCAACAGCTCTTTAGACCTTCATCAACAGCTCCTCATATTATCACCGACAGCTCCTCATATTATCACCAACAGCTCCACATACCTCCAATAACAGCTCTTTTGACCTTCACCAACAGCTCCTCATATTATCACCAACAGCTCCTCATATTATCACCAACACCTCCTCAATATTATCAACAACAGCCACTCAGACCTTTAACAGCGGCTCTAATGGCAACTAACAATAGCCCCCCCCCCCTTTCTCTCCCACCCCTAATAACAGCTGACCGTTACCACGCCACTTCATTATACCATACACCTAACCCATGTCCGAACATTCCTCAATCGTTAAATATTCCTCCCTGTTCCCATATTCGGGAAAACGCCTCTGAGTTATTGTTTTCTTCAACAGATCCCGAGAGCCACTCTATAGAACATATCCGGTCAGTCAAGACTAGCTTTGAACAGTTTATTTGTTCCTAGTGCAACCCGACCAGGCTAGATGTTTGTATGAATACAACATAGTTCTGCTTAATGTCTCAAATCCCACCAGTCTAGCCCAGTCTTGTTAGTCGGGGCTAGTCCAGTTCGGGCTAGTTCAGTTCTGTGTCAGGTTTCATGTTAACAGAAACTTGTGATAGTTTCCAAAAATCTTCAATTTGTCATATTTTTTTTTTTTTAATGCTTTACGTAGCTTTGCATATACAATGAAAGGTGAACAAAACAAACGTTTGCAACAAAATGCTTTGGTTAAAAAAAAAAAAAAAAAACAAGAAAATGTCGTTGAACAAACTATACTAAGACAGGCACACCCTAACGGATAAATAACAGATTGAATAAATAGACATCACAAACAGCTGCATAAAGTACAAGAAGTAGTCATTTATATAAGTTTAAATATAAGTTATTTGTTTAACGGAAGTACGCCTGGAAGTAAGGCTGGAAGTAAGCTTGGAAGTAAGGCTGAAAGTAAGGCTGGAAGTAAGCTTGGATGTAAGGCTGGAAGTAAGCATTGAAGTAAGGCTAGAAGTAAGCCTGGAAGTAAGGCTGTAAGTAAGGCTGGAAGTAAGGCTGTAAGTAAGCCTGGAAGTAAGGCTGTAAGTAAGGCTGGAAGTAAGACTGTAAGTAAGGCTGGAAGTAAGGCTGTAAGTAAGCCTGGAAGTAAGGCTGTAAGTAAGACTGTAAGTAAGGCTGGAAGTAAGGCTGTAAGTAAGACTGGAAGTAAGGCTGGAAGTAAGACTGAAAGTAAGGCTTGAAGTAATCATGGAAGTAAGCCTGGAAGTAAGGCTTGAAGTAAGCCTGAAAGTAAGGCTAGAATTAATACTGGAAGTAAGGCTGGAAGTAATAATGGAAGTTTGTTGTTCGCTTTCGTCAGCTTTGACCTCTGACGAAGTCCCACCCACTCAATTTTGTGGGACTGAATTTTTGCGTGTAAAGTCTGTTTTATCCCATTACAGGATGCCCCTCGCCATGCAGGCAGATTTACTCCGACTTCAGAGGTACTAATTTTTAGGGAATTAGTAAAACCCAGGTGTCCTCGCCAGGGTACGAACCCCGGCTGTTGCCGTGGTAAGCCAACCGCCTATCGATTGCGCTAACCGGACACCCAATAATGGAAGTAAGCCTGGAAGTAACCCTGGAGGTAAAGCTGGACGTAAGCCTGGAAGTAAGGCTGGAAGTAATAATGGAAGTAAGCCTGGAAGTAACCCTGGAGGTAAAGCTGGACGTAAGCCTGGAAGTAAGGCTGGAAGAAAGCATGAAAGTAAGCCTGCATGTAAAGCTGGAAGTAAGCGTGGACGTAAGGTTGAAAGTAAGGCTGGAAGTAAGCCTGCATGTAAGCCTGGAAGTAAGCCTGGAAGTAATGCTGGAAGTAATTATGGAAGTAAGGCTGGAAGTAAGGCTTGTAGTAAGGATGGAAGTAAGCCTAGAAGTAAGACTGGAAGTAATCATGGAAGTAACGCTGGAAGTAGTCATGGACGTAACGCTGGAAGTAATCATGGAAGTAAGGCTGGAAGTAATCATGGAAGTAACGCTGGAAGTAAGGCTGGAAGTAAGGCTGGAAGTAACCCTGGAAGTAAGGCTGGAAGTAAGACTGGAAGTAAGCCAGGAAGTAAGCCTGGAAGTTAGGCAGGACGTAAGGCTGGAAACAAGGCTGGAAGTAATCATGGAAGTAACGCTGGAAGTAATCATGGAAGTAAGGCTGGAAGTAATCATGAAAGTAAGGCTGGAAGTAATCATGGAAGTAAGGCTGGAAGTAAGGCTGGAAGTAAGGCTGGAAGTAAGACTGGAAGTAAGGCTGGAAGTTAGACTGGAAGTAAGCCTGGAAGTAAAGCTGGAAGTAAGCCTGGAAGTAAGGCTGGAAGTAAGCCTGGAAGTAAGGCTGGAAGTAAGGCTGGAAGTAATCATGGAAGTAAGGCTGGAAGTAAGCGTGGAAGTAAGCCTGGAAGTAAGCCTGGAAGTAAGGCTGGAAGTAATCATGGAATTAATGCTGGAAGTAAGGCTGGAAGTAAGCCTATAAGTAAGGCTAGAAGTAATCATGGAAGTAAGGCTTGAAGTAAGCCTGGAAGTAAACCTGGAAGTTAGGCAGGACGTAAGGCTGGAAGTAAGGCTGGAAGTAATCATGGAAGTAACACTGGAAGTAAGGCTGGAAGTAAAGCTGGAAATCAGCCTGGAAGTAAGGCTGGAAGTAAGAATGGAAGTAAGCCTGGAAGTAAGGCTGGAAGTAATCATGGAAGTAAGCCTGGAAGTAAGGCTGGAAGTAAGGCTGGAAGTAATCCTGGAAGTAAGGCTGGAAGTAAGCCTGGAAGTAAGGCCGGAAGTAAGGCTAGAAGTAAGGCTGGAAGTAAGGCTGGAAGTAAGGCTGGAAATCAGCCTGGAAGTAAGGCTGGAAGTAATCATGGAAGTAAGGCTGGAAGTAAGCGTGGAAGTAAAGCTGGAAGTAATCATGGAAGTAATGCTGGAAGTAAGGCTGGAAGTAAGCCTGGAAGTAAGGCTAGAAGTAATCATGGAAGTAAGGCTTGAAGTAAGCCTGGAAGTAAACCTGGAAGTTAGGCAGGACGTAAGGCTGGAAGTAAGGCTGGAAGTAATCATGGAAGTAACGCTGGAAGTAAGGCTGGAAGTAAAGATGGAAATCAGCCTGGAAGTAAGGCTGGAAGTAAGACTGGAAGTAAGCCTGGAAGTAAGGCTGGAAGTAATCATGTAAGTAAGCCTGGAAGTAAGGCTGGAAGTAAGGCTGGAAGTAAGACTGGAAGTAAGGCTGGAAGTAAGCCTGGAAGTAAGGCTGGAAGTAATCATTGAAGTAAGGCTGGAAGTAATCCTGGAAGGAAGGCTGGAAGTAATCCTGGAAGTAAGGCTGGAAGTAAGGCTAGAATTAAGACTGGAAGTAAGGCTGGAAGTAATAATGGAAGTAAGCCTGGAAGTAACCCTGGAAGTAAGGCTGGAAGTAAGGCTGGAAGTAAGACTGGAAGTAAGGCTGGAAGTAAGGCTGGAAGTAAGCCTGGAAGTAAGGCCGGAAGTAAGGCTAGAAGTAAGGCTGGAAGTAATCCAGGAAGTAAGGCCGGAAGTAAGGCTAGAAGTAAGGCTAGAAGTAAGCCTGGAAGTAAGCCTGGAAGTAAGCCTGGAAGTAAAGCTGGAAGTAAGGCCGGAAGTAAGGCTAGAAGTAAGGCCGGAAGTAAGGCTGGGAGTAATGCTGGAAGTAAAGCCTGAAGTAAGGCTAGAAGTAAGGCCGGAAGTAAGGCTAGAAGTAAGGCTAGAAGTAATGCTGGAAGTAAAGCCGGAAGTAAGGCTAGAAGTAAGGCCGGAAGTAAGGCTGGAAGTAAGGCTGGAAATCAGCCTGGAAGTAAGGCTGGAAGTAATCATGGAAGTAAGGCTGGAAGTAAGCGTGGAAGTAAGGCTGGAAGTAATCATGGAAGTAATGCTGGAAGTAAGGCTGGAAGTAAGCCTGGAAGTAAGGCTAGAAGTAATCATGGAAGTAAGGCTTGAAGTAAGCCTGGTAGTAAACCTGGAAGTTAGGCAGGACGTAAGGCTGGAAGTAAGGCTGGAAGTAATCATGGAAGTAACGCTGGAAGTAAGGCTGGAAGTAAAGATGGAAATCAGCCTGGAAGTAAGGCTGGAAGTAAGACTGGAAGTAAGCCTGGAAGTAAGGCTGGAAGTAATCATGTAAGTAAGCCTGGAAGTAAGGCTGGAAGTAAGGCTGGAAGTAAGACTGGAAGTAAGGCTGGAAGTAAGCCTGGAAGTAAGGCTGGAAGTAATCATTGAAGTAAGGCTGGAAGTAATCCTGGAAGGAAGGCTGGAAGTAATCCTGGAAGTAAGGCTGGAAGTAAGGCTAGAATTAAGACTGGAAGTAAGGCTGGAAGTAATAATGGAAGTAAGCCTGGAAGTAACCCTGGAAGTAAGGCTGGAAGTAAGGCTGGAAGTAAGACTGGAAGTAAGGCTGGAAGTAAAGCTGGAAGTAAGCCTGGAAGTAAGGCCGGAAGTAAGGCTAGAAGTAAGGCTGGAAGTAATCCAGGAAGTAAGGCCGGAAGTAAGGCTAGAAGTAAGGCTAGAAGTAAGCCTGGAAGTAAGCCTGGAAGTAAGCCTGGAAGTAAAGCTGGAAGTAAGGCCGGAAGTAAGGCTAGAAGTAAGGCCGGAAGTAAGGCTGGGAGTAATGCTGGAAGTAAAGCCTGAAGTAAGGCTAGAAGTAAGGCCGGAAGTAAGGCTAGAAGTAAGGCTAGAAGTAATGCTGGAAGTAAAGCCGGAAGTAAGGCTAGAAGTAAGGCCGGAAGTAAGGCTAGAAGTAAGGCTAGAAGTAATCCTGGAAGTAATCCTGGAAATAAGGCTGGAAGTAATCCTGGAAGTAATCCTGGAAGTAAGGCTGAAAGTAATCCTGGAAGTAATCCTGGAAGTAAGGCTGAAAGTAATCCTGGAAGTAAGGCTGGAAGTAATCCTGGAAGTAAGGCTGGAAGTAATCATGGAAGTAAGGCTGGAAGTAATCCTGGAAGGAAGGCTGGAAGTAATCCTGGAAGTAAGGCTGGAAGTAATCCTGGAAGTAAGCCTGGGCACCGACGTGAACCAACATTGGTTGTTGAATGCCTTTGACTGTTTCATTTACTTGTTCAATGTCCTAGGAATCTAAACGTACTAACTAGTTGCTGCATGTACTAGGAATCTAAACGTACTAACTAGTTGCTGCATGTACTAGGAATCTAAACGTACTAACTAGTTGCTGCATGTACTAGGAATCTAAACGTACTAACTAGTTGCTGCATGTACTAGGAATCTAAACGTACTAACTAGTTGCTGCATGTACTAGGAATCTAAACGAATAAAACTAGTTGCTGCATGTCCCAGGAATCTAAACGTGTATCTATCTATTGTCCTTTTGAACCGAAGACTTAACATAGGGCAGAACCACAATCTCAAAAACAGAAACCTTAAGTGCCAAAGCGGCACATATTGCAGAGATCACTGCTCTAAAATATATGGCGCTGTTTCCATAACAATACTTTTTTACAATGACAGCTTGTAAAGCCATCAATCAACCGCCTTAGTCGCCTCTTACGACATGCCTGGAAGGTCACAGTGTCACTATTCTTTACTTCCCTCATAATGAGGCCCCGGTAACACACAGGAATCTAAACCTACTAACTAGTTATTGAATGTCCCATGTCTTAAAATGTTCTACCGAATTCAGTCTAAAACAGAGGAAAACTAACCACATTTACATCGTGTGTTATAGCTTTACTACTATAAGACAGGACCCAGTAACAAACGTTTCGACTTACAGTCTTCGTAAGCAGACATACAAATACGGAAGCAGGATGACATGAGTAAACTGGGATTCATCATTATCATCAAGTACCGGGCCTGCTGGCGTAAGGTGATCATGTCTCTACACAACTTAGTTATTTATCATTTCTGTTGTTGACCTTCTGCCAAGCCATTCTCTTAAGCTGCCTGGTATTTTTTCTCTTTACTTTCCTCTATTTCTTCGTCCCTCAATTTGTCCAGTTGTTACAATATATTCCAGTTGTTCCCTTCTCATTACTTGGCCAAAAAAATGATGATTGTTTCTTCCTAATATTGAAAATTAGCTCTCTTTTTGTTTTGACTTCTTTCAGAACATTTTCATTACTCTTATTAGCTGTCCATGGTATTCTCAACATTCTTCTGTAAAACCACATTTCTACAGACTCCAGTGATTTTCTTGTCTCTTGTCCTATTGTCCATGATTCACATCCATATGTTAAGACTGGCTGTACATAACATTTAAGAACTCTTTTTCTTAATTGACAATAAAGTACAAATTAACGAAACCCTCAAATCAGCTGGTCTTCCGCGTGATCATGTGACAACTCAATAGTAGAGAACATTAAACGATGGATCTCAAGCAGAAATAAGGAGACGAGAGTGAATCCACCATTTTGGAAAAAGTAAAGTAAAAGTTCTCTCCCCAGAATTGCTAGGCGTACGGGGATAATGGAGTTAGTGATTATATTTTATTGAATGACCACGGCACAGTTTTTGGTGATGTGGTCGGTTTTACGCCAGGCCGCCTTTACTTCCCAGAAAAATTATCTAGAGGGTCTGGGGCACATCTAAGTCAGATTTTCCAAAACATTCTGAAAAACAGTTGTTGCATTGCGTTCGAAAATTGTGTGGCCGAATTGGTAGCAGCTTGGCGTTCGTCAAATATGGTGAAGGTCGTTTATTTTTTCTATTATATTCTTTCTATCCATGGAACCAATTTAATTACAGTCAGGAATTTTCCATATCCGCTCCAGCACTAGTAACAGCATTTCAATCGACGGTATGGTACAGGCGTCAGCTCTGTGAGATAACTAACACACATACATGTTGCGTGGCGACAGCGCTGTGCAGCATGCGTGGCTTATTCTCAAGCCTCCATAAAACCACAGGCAGGACACAAACCTCAAACAAAAATAAATTCTGCCAAAGGTCATCATCAAGTGGCATCTCCGCAACGAAGGTTGGCTACCATGGAGCGCCATTCTGCACTGTCTCTTGCTTTGACGATGCAGGTTATCATAGGCTGACTTGTCCATCTGTTGATGTTACTCATCTGTGTTAGTCTTGGTCTGCGTCTGTCTCTTTACCTTGTATTTTCCCCTCCAAGATTACTTTTAGCAGGCTGTTCTGTCTTTTAACATGGCGCAAAAATCGTATTTATCTTGTTTGAATTGTATTTAGTAGTTTTCTTTTCATTTTTAGTTGTTTTAAGACTTCATCGTTTGTTTTATTTTCTTTCCATCCAATTCTACCAAATCTTCTATATATATACATTTTAAAGGCTTCAATTCTCTTTTCTGTTTTCTTGTCTAATGTCCATGTTTCTGCACCATATAGGAATATTGAGAAGATAAAACATTTTGCTATTCTTAGTTTTAGCCGCTGGTGTTATTTGTTTTGATGTTAGTATATTTTTCATGGCATTAAAATTACTTTTTGCCATTCCTATTCTTTTGTTTATTTCAGTTTTACATTTTCCATCACTAGTCTCTTGGTATGTCCAAAGTAGTTGTAGTTCTGAACTGTCCCCGTCTCTATTCCTTCAATGTTGATATCCACTTGTAGGTTTTGAGCATTTTCTTTGTTTATGATCATAGTTTTAGTCTTTTTGATATTCATATCTAGTCCATATTTTTTGCCTGTCATGTTTATTTCATTAAGTAATTGTTGTAGATCTTTAGGATTTTCTGCTAGTAGTGCAGTATCATCAGCATATCTTAGGTTATTGATTATCTTTCCGTTAACATCTAGGCCTGGCATTTCTGTGATGTTTTTTAAGATTTGCTCAGTGTATGGATTGAACAAGCTTGGTGATAGGATCCCAAAGGTAGGTTTAAAAAAAAATATATGTTAATATCCCTCAGATTGTATATTCGTCAACAAAGAATGTTTACAATATGTCAGATTGAGCGGAATGCCTGCAATAATCTCTGTCCTTTCAGCTTATGATGACTAGTCGAGAACAGAGCTTACTTAAGCTCATTTAATTCGATTCCAATGTATAGGTGACGTCATCTTTTGTTGCATTTTGCAGACGTCATTGTTTGTTGACGTCATCTATTGTTGCGCGTTGCTAACACAAAAAGTATGAAATGTGTAATCTGGGCACGGTATGTAATAGACAAACTATAGTTCGTTCACAAACTCGTGCCCACAGAGTTGATTATCTCGGAAACTGTTTGATGAATTTCTGTAATTCTTTTTTCCGTGAAATCTTATTTTTTTCCACTGACCTTCAGTCTAATTTTTTGCCCTACTGTCATGCATTTAGGAAAGATTTTCGCTTATTTGAGGTATATAAAAATATGATTTTCTTACTTGTCCTAAATTTTAGGATTTTATAATACCCACATTTGTTGTAATCAACTCACCAAGGCAAATTTCATGTGCACACCACACAATCTTAGCACGGTTTCGCACTCTTAACTTGTAAGACCCGCCACTCCGTGGATTTTTGTGTGGTAATTTCATTTCCGGTTTCTTGTTAAATTGGTCCAGAGGCGTATTTTGACAAAATATTTACTATTATTGAATATTCCTGTATGTGTGATAATTTGTCAACTGTTGTGAAGTGACTACTTGATTTTTAAAACCATGAAGAGTTTAAAGTGTAAATTCATCACTATGCAAAATATAACTGTGCTATTGTACATGCACTTTTGCAAGGAATCTAAAAGGGGTCGGTTATATTACTATTCAATGTAATACGGATACGCCTTTGGCTTGCATTGTTAGAAAATTAACATAATTTACAGTAAAATCTAATGTTTAGAGCACGCGGTTTGATATTTTCCTAAAATTATGGAACCAAAAAACGATTTTGTGCAAAATGCATACTACCTTTTGTACTTAAATGTTATCAAATCTGAAGGTCGGTGAAAAAAAATAAGATTTCATGAATAAAAATTACAGAAATTCATCAAACAGTTTCCGAGATAATTGATGAAATCTGTGGGCACTAATTTGTGAACTAACTGTAGAACAACTCACAGCTGCCTGTTTTGTTAATCTGAAAGTGACACTTTAGTTCAAGAAATCCTGGAATTAATCTTTGTGTGATTGACAAAGCCATACGTCCAATTATTACAATTCTTAAAATTGACGTTAGGGTCACAATTTGTGTCATCGCACGACAATTTAAGCTTCCAGTTAATTAATGTTTGCTTTATTTAGACACATATATGTCCCTTTTCGTCTTGTCACACGGTCTAGTGGAGGTTTTTGTGTATTTTTGTTTTTGAGGTTTTGTTTTTGTCGAACAGCTTCTCTCGTGGCTAATTCTACTAATATTTGACAAACACACACGGCCACAGAATGAACAAGTCAGGCCCACTGGTCCACAGGGTTTTCCATCCTTTTTCATGAGTCCTTTCTCTTCTATTTATTTGCCTTAACACAGTCTCAAATGATGTTAAACCGTTACTTATAAAATTCCCACCGTCAATTTCACAGTTCGAATCTGGAACCTTTCTAACAAGCGACTCAAGACATAAATGTCAAGTGATGAATATTGAACAAAAATGTATTAACAAATGTGTCGTGTATTTGTTGATGGTTGATATTTGTGTTGGCCAACTCCCAGTTTTAGACTTATTGTTCTGCTACAGAAGATTCATATTGATCTGAAGAAGTTATCACATAGGATAATTCACATGGCCTATTGCACAATTCGAACCTGCAACCTTTCTATCCAGTGGCGGAAGCCTTAACTCTAGACTACCTACTCCTCCTGTTGGTAATTTAGCCTCAGACACAAAGTTGAGCCTGTTGGTAGTCACTTCTGTCAGAATATTGTTTTTATTCCCTTACCATTCTTAATGTTTAAGATCCGTTCATTTTCTGTTGTTGACAAGACAGAAGGGAAGACAACAAAAACAGGAAAAGTGAGTCAAGAAAACGTATAAACGTGCAAGAAGATCATGAATATGACTCCACAGATTTGTCCATAACGGCAGTAAAATGCCTTGAACACCTGTGGTAACTAAGACAGACGGTGATAGGTAACTGTTTATTTAGAGCTTTCAAACCGGAAGTAAGTTATCGTCAGGAGTTCCCTCGTCGTGCAGGTTCTTCGACCTTTCGGCTTCGTGACATTCTAAAGGAGGAGTGGAAAATCCGGGTGAGGATTCCCAGGTGGCCTCCTCCAGTTTCATTCTGGACCTGAAAGCTCGCGAGCGTAGACGTAACAAAACTGCGAACTTAAAGGTTGAGTAGGAAGAAGGTAAAGATGGATAGAACTGGAACCATCAAGACAGAAACAAACGGTTCTGTTGACGACTTATATCCCCCTCGAGCAATATTTGGAAAGATTGACAACGAATCATTGTATTTATACTGCTCTGGTCAACACCTGTCAAGGTGTTTAATTTACTGAAGAACATTAATAGCGCACCACTTTACAGATTCAGGAACAATGTTTCTAATGTAAATATAAGTG
Organism: Megaustenia siamemsis; assembly: GCA_032433765.1. Lineage (NCBI taxonomy): Eukaryota > Metazoa > Mollusca > Gastropoda > Stylommatophora > Ariophantidae > Megaustenia > Megaustenia siamemsis. The sequence goes on from JAVIAB010000001.1 coordinate 77,834,276, forward strand.
TGGAAATAGATTTTCCCCGCGTTTGTCATGAGGTAGTAATAATAATAGCTGTCTGAATTGAGAAATGCAAGATATTGACCACGGGTTTTTGTACCGACTACATGAAAACAGGCTCAACACGATTCCCAATAGCTATGACCCTGAACATATATACAAGTTGTGGCTGTATGCTCGGTATAGAAAGGCTGTTGAAACAAAACAGCCAGTACATGTGGTTGAAATGTCACGATTATCTGAAAACGACCACTACCGAGCCATTGGCATGTTGGAGACTGGAATAAGCTATCGGGCCATTGCTAGAAGGATGAATTACCACTACAGCATTATTGTACGTCTAAATGAACGTTACCGAACCACTGGTCGTATAAGTGATTGACTTCGGAGTGCGCAACCACGAGTTAAAACCCCTGTGTAAGATCGTAATATTGTGATGGATCACCTAAAGAGTTGTTTACCTTCCGGCAAATCAAGAACAATAGTAAGTACACATGGGCAAGTCAAATAGCAAGAACATTAGTGGGTAGATGTGGACAAGTCAAACAACAAGAACATTAGTGGCTAGATGTGGACAAGTCAAACAACAAGAACATTAGTGGGTAGATGAGGGCAAGTCATATAGCAAGAACATTAGTGGGTAGATGAAGGCAAGTCAAATAGCAACAACAATAGTGGGTAGATGTGGACAAGTCATATAGCAAGAACATTAGTGGGTAGATTTGGACAAGTCAAACAACAAGAACATTAGTGGGTAGATTTGGACAAGTCAAATAGCAGGAACATTAGTGGGTAGATGTTGGCAAGTCAAATAGCAAGAACAATAGTGGGTAGATGTGGACAAGTCAAATAGCAACAACAATAGTGGGTAGGTGTGATCAAGTCAAATAGCAATAACATTAGTAGGTAGATGTTGGCAAGTCAAACAACAAGAACCATAGTGGGTAGATATGGACAAGTCAAATAGCAAGAACATTAGTGGGTAGATGTTGGCAAGTGAAACAACAAGAACCATAGTGGGTAGATATGGACAAGTCAAAAAGCAAGAACATTAGTGGGTAGATGTTGGCAAGTCAAATAGCAAGAACAATAGTGGGTAGATGTGGACAAGTCAAACAGCAAGAACAATAGTGGGTAGATGTGGATAAGTCAAATAGCAAGAACAATAGTGGGTAGATGTGGACAAGTCAAATAGCAAGAACATTAGTGGCTAGATGTGGACAAGTCAAACAGCAAGAACAATAGTGGGTAGATGTGGAAAAGTCAAATAGCAAGAACAATAGTGAGTAGATGTGGACAAGTCAAACAGCAAGAACAATAGTGGGTAGATGTGGACAAGTCAAACAGCAAGAACAATAGTGGGTAGATGTGGACAAGTCAAACAGCAAGAACAATAGTGGGTAGATGTGGACAACTCAAGTAGCAAGAACATTAGTGGGTAGATGTGGACAAGTCAAATAGCAAGAACATTAGTGGGTAGATATGGACAAGTCACATAGCAGGAACATTAGTGGGTAGATGTTGGCAAGTCAAATAGCAAGAGCAATAGTGGGTAGATGTGGTCAAGTCAAATAGCAAGAACAATAGTGGGTAGATGTGGTCAAGTCAAATAGCAAGAACAATAGTGGGTAGATGTGGTCAAGTCAAATAGTAAGAACAATAGTGGGTAGATGTAGTCAAGTCAAATAGCAAGAACAATAGTGGGTAGATGTGGTCAAGTCAAATAGCAAGAACAATAGTGGGTAGATGTGGTCAAGTCAAATAGCAAGAACAATAGTGGGCAGATGCTTTCAAGTCAAATAGCAAGAACATTAGTGGGTAGATGTGGTCAAGTCAAATAGCAAGAACATTAGTGGGTAGATGTTGGCAAGTCAAATAGCAAGAACATTAGTGGGTAGATGTTGGCAAGTCAAATAGCAAGAGCAATAATGGGTAGATGTGGTCAAGTCAAATAGCAAGAACAATAGTGGGCAGATGCTTTCAAGTCAAATAGCAAGAACAATAGTGGGTAGATGTGGTCAAGTCAAATAGTAAGAACAATAGTGGGTAGATGTGGTCAAGTCAAATAGCAAGAACAATAGTGGGTAGATGTGGGAAAGTCAAATAGCAAGAACAATAGTGGGTTGACGTGGGCAAGTCAAATAGCAAGAACAATAGTGGGTAGATGTGGTCAAGTCAAACAGCAAGAACAATGGTGGGCAGATGTGGTCAAGTCAAATAGCAAGAACATTAGTGGGTAGATGTGGTCAAGTCAAATAGCAAGAACATTAGTGGGTAGATGTTGGCAAGTCAAATAGCAAGAACATTAGTGGGTAGATGTGGACAAGTCAAACAGCAAGAACAATAGTGGGTAGATGTGGTCAAGTCAAATAGCAAGAACATTAGTAGGTAGATGTTGGCAAGTCAAATAGCAAGAACATTAGTGGGTAGATGTTGGCAAGTCAAATAGCAAGAGCAATAGTGGGTAGATGTGGACAAGTCAAATAGCAAGAACAATAGTGGGTAGATGTTGGCAAGTCAAATAGCAAGAACAATAGTGGGCAGATGTGGTCAGGTCAAATAGCAAGAGCAATAGTGGGTAGATGTTGGCAAGTCAAATAGCAAGAACAATAGTGGGCAGATGTGGTCAAGTCAAATAGCAAGAACAATAGTGGGTAGATGTGGACAAGTCAAATAACAAGAACAATAGTGGGTAGATGTTGGCAAGTCAAATAACAAGAACAATAGTGAGTAGATGTTGGCAAGTCAAATAACAAGAACAATAGTGGGTAGATGTTGGCAAGTCAAACAGCAAGAACAATAGTGGGTAGATGTGGACAAGTCAAACTGCAAGAACAATAGTGGGTAGATGTGGACAAGTCAAACTGCAAGAACAATAGTGGGTAGATGTGGACAACTCAAATAGCAAGAACAATAGTGGGTAGATGTGGATAAGTCAAATAGCAAGAACAATAGTGGGTAGATGTGGACAAGACAAATAGCAAGAACATTAGTGGCTAGATGTGGACAAGTCAAACAGCAAGAACAATAGTGCGTAGATGTGGAAAAGTCAAATAGCAAGAACATTAGTGGGTAGATGTGGACAAGTCAAACAACAAGAACAATAGTGGGTAGATGTGGACAAGTCAAACAGCAAGAACAATAGTGGGTAGATGTGGACATGTCAAACAGCAAGAACAATAGTGGGTAGATGTGGACAACTCAAATAGCAAGAACATTAGTGGGTAGATGTGGACAAGTCAAATAGCAAGAACATTAGTGGGTAGATATGGACAAGTCACATAGCAGGAACATTAGTGGGTAGATGTTGGCAAGTCAAATAGCAAGAGCAATAGTGGGTAGATGTGGTCAAGTCAAATAGCAAGAACAATAGTGGGTAGATGTGGTCAAGTCAAATAGCAAGAACAATAGTGGGTAGATGTGGTCAAGTCAAGTAGTAAGAACAATAGTGGGTAGATGTAGTCAAGTCAAATAGCAAGAACAATAGTGGGTAGATGTGGTCAAGTCAAATAGCAAGAACAATAGTGGGTAGATGTGGTCAAGTCAAATAGCAAGAACAATAGTGGGCAGATGCTTTCAAGTCAAATAGCAAGAACATTAGTGGGTAGATGTGGTCAAGTCAAATAGCAAGAACATTAGTGGGTAGATGTTGGCAAGTCAAATAGCAAGAGCAATAGTGGGTAGATGTGGTCAAGTCAAATAGCAAGAACAATAGTGGGCAGATGCTTTCAAGTCAAATAGCAAGAACAATAGTGGGTAGATGTGGTCAAGTCAAATAGTAAGAACAATAGTGGGTAGATGTGGTCAAGTCAAATAGCAAGAACAATAGTGGGTAGATGTGGGAAAGTCAAATAGCAAGAACAATAGTGGGTTGACGTGGGCAAGTCAAATAGCAAGAACAATAGTGGGTAGATGTGGTCAAGTCAAACAGCAAGAACAATGGTGGGCAGATGTGGTCAAATCAAATAGCAAGAACATTAGTGGGTAGATGTGGTCAAGTCAAATAGCAAGAACATTAGTGGGTAGATGTTGGCAAGTCAAATAGCAAGAACATTAGTGGGTAGATGTGGACAAGTCAAACAGCAAGAACAATAGTGGGTAGATGTGGACAAGTCAAATAGCAAGAATATTAGTGGGTAGATGTGGTCAAGTCAAACAGCAAGAACATTAGTAGGTAGATGTTGGCAAGTCAAATAGCAAGAACATTAGTGGGTAGATGTTGGCAAGTCAAATAGCAAGAGCAATAGTGGGTAGATGTGGACAAGTCAAATAGCAAGAACAATAGTGGGTAGATGTTGGCAAGTCAAATAGCAAGAACAATAGTGGGCAGATGTGGTCAAGTCAAATAGCAAGAGCAATAGTGGGTAGATGTTGGCAAGTCAAATAGCAAGAACAATAGTGGGCAGATGTGGTCAAGTCAAATAGCAAGAGCAATCGTGGGTAGATGTGGTCAAGTCAAATAGCAAGAACAATAGTGGGTAGATGTGGACAAGTCAAATAACAAGAACAATAGTGGGTAGATGTTGGCAAGTCAAATAACAAGAACAATAGTGAGTAGATGTTGGCAAGTCAAATAACAAGAACAATAGTGGGTAGATGTTGGCAAGTCAAACAGCAAGAACAATAGTGGGTAGATGTGGACAAGTCAAACAACAAGAACATTAGTGGCTAGATGTGGACAAGTCAAACAACAAGAACATTAGTGGGTAGATGAGGGCAAGTCATATAGCAAGAACAATAGTGGGTAGATGTGGACAAGTCATATAGCAAGAACATTAGTGGGTAGATGAAGGCAAGTCATATAGCAAGAACAATAGTGGGTAGATGTGGACAAGTCATATAGCAAGAACAATAGTGGGTAGATGTGGACAAGTCAAACAACAAGAACATTAGTGGGTAGATGAAGGCAAGTCAAATAGCAACAACAATAGTGGGTAGATGTGGACAAGTCATATAGCAAGAACATTAGTGGGTAGATGAAGGCAAGTCATATAACAAGAACATTAGTGGGTAGATGAGGGCAAGTCATATAGCAAGAACAATAGTGGGTAGATGTGGACAAGTCATATAGCAAGAACAATAGTGGCTAGATGTGGACAAGTCAAACAACAAGAACATTAGTGGGTAGATGAAGGCAAGTCAAATAGCAACAACAATAGTGGGTAGATGTGGACAAGTCATATAGCAAGAACATTAGTGGGTAGATTTGGACAAGTCAAACAACAAGAACATTAGTGGGTAGATTTGGACAAGTCAAATAGCAGGAACATTAGTGGGTAGATGTTGGCAAGTCAAATAGCAAGAACAATAGTGGGTAGATGTGGACAAGTCAAATAGCAACAACAATAGTGGGTAGGTGTGATCAAGTCAAATAGCAATAACATTAGTAGGTAGATGTTGGCAAGTCAAACAACAAGAACCATAGTGGGTAGATATGGACAAGTCAAATAGCAAGAACATTAGTGGGTAGATGTTGGCAAGTGAAACAACAAGAACCATAGTGGGTAGATATGGACAAGTCAAAAAGCAAGAACATTAGTGGGTAGATGTTGGCAAGTCAAATAGCAAGAACAATAGTGGGTAGATGTGGACAAGTCAAACAGCAAGAACAATAGTGGGTAGATGTGGATAAGTCAAATAGCAAGAACAATAGTGGGTAGATGTGGACAAGTCAAATAGCAAGAACATTAGTGGCTAGATGTGGACAAGTCAAACAGCAAGAACAATAGTGGGTAGATGTGGAAAAGTCAAATAGCAAGAACAATAGTGGGTAGATGTGGACAAGTCAAACAGCAAGAACAATAGTGGGTAGATGTGGACAAGTCAAACAGCAAGAACAATAGTGGGTAGATGTGGACAAGTCAAACAGCAAGAACAATAGTGGGTAGATGTGGACAACTCAAGTAGCAAGAACATTAGTGGGTAGATGTGGTCAACTCAAATAGCAAGAACATTAGTGGGTAGATGTGGACAAGTCAAACAGCAAGAACAATAGTGGGTAGATGTGGACAACTCAAATAGCAACAACAATAGTGGGTAGATGTGGACAAGTCAAATAGCAAGAACATTAGTGGGTAGATATGGACAAGTCACATAGCAGGAACATTAGTGGGTAGATGTTGGCAAGTCAAATAGCAAGAGCAATAGTGGGTAGATGTGGTCAAGTCAAATAGCAAGAACAATAGTGGGTAGATGTGGTCAAGTCAAATAGCAAGAACAATAGTGGGTAGATGTGGTCAAGTCAAATAGTAAGAACAATAGTGGGTAGATGTAGTCAAGTCAAATAGCAAGAACAATAGTGGGTAGATGTGGTCAAGTCAAATAGCAAGAACAATAGTGGGTAGATGTGGTCAAGTCAAATAGCAAGAACAATAGTGGGTAGATGTGGTCAAGTCAAATAGTAAGAACAATAGTGGGTAGATGTAGTCAAGTCAAATAGCAAGAACAATAGTGGGTAGATGTGGTCAAGTCAAATAGCAAGAACAATAGTGGGTAGATGTGGTCAAGTCAAATAGCTAGAACAATAGTGGGCAGATGCTTTCAAGTCAAATAGTAAGAACATTAGTGGGTAGATGTGGTCAAGTCAAATAGCAAGAACATTAGTGGGTAGATGTTGGCAAGTCAAATAGCAAGAGCAATAGTGGGTAGATGTGGTCAAGTCAAATAGCAAGAACAATAGTGGGCAGATGCTTTCAAGTCAAATAGCAAGAACAATAGTGGGTAGATGTGGTCAAGTCAAATAGTAAGAACAATAGTGGGTAGATGTGGTCAAATCAAATAGCAAGAACAATAGTGGGTAGATGTGGGAAAGTCAAATAGCAAGAACAATAGTGGGTTTACGTGGGCAAGTCAAATAGCAAGAGCAATAGTGGGTAGATGTGGTCAAGTCAAATAGCAAGAACAATAGTGGGCAGATGCTTTCAAGTCAAATAGCAAGAACAATAGTGGGTAGATGTGGTCAAGTCAAATAGTAAGAACAATAGTGGGTAGATGTGGTCAAATCAAATAGCAAGAACAATAGTGGGTAGATGTGGGAAAGTCAAATAGCAAGAACAATAGTGGGTTTACGTGGGCAAGTCAAATAGCAAGAACAATAGTGGGTAGATGTGGTCAAGTCAAACAGCAAGAACAATGGTGGGCAGATGTGGTCAAGTCAAATAGTAAGAACATTAGTGGGTAGATGTGGTCAAGTCAAATAGCAAGAACATTAGTGGGTAGATGTTGGCAAGTCAAATAGCAAGAACATTAGTGGGTAGATGTGGACAAGTCAAACAGCAAGAACAATAGTGGGTAGATGTGGACAAGTCAAATAGCAAGAACATTAGTGGGTAGATGTGGTCAAGTCAAACAGCAAGAACATTAGTAGGTAGATGTTGGCAAGTCAAATAGCAAGAACATTAGTGGGTAGATGTTGGCAAGTCAAATAGCAAGAGCAATAGTGGGTAGATGTGGACAAGTCAAATAGCAAGAACAATAGTGGGTAGATGTTGGCAAGTCAAATAGCAAGAACAATAGTGGGCAGATGTGGTCAAGTCAAATAGCAAGAGCAATAGTGGGTAGATGTTGGCAAGTCAAATAGCAAGAACAATAGAGGGCAGATGTGGTCAAGTCAAATAGCAAGAGCAATAGTGGGTAGATGTGGTCAAGTCAAATAGCAAGAACAATAGTGGGTAGATGTGTACAAGTCAAATAACAAGAACAATAGTGGGTAGATGTTGGCAAGTCAAATAACAAGAACAATAGTGAGTAGATGTTGGCAAGTCAAATAACAAGAACAATAGTGGGTAGATGTTGGCAAGTCAAACAGCAAGAACAATAGTTGGTAGATGTGGACAAGTCAAACAGCAAGAACAATAGTGGGTAGATGTGGACAACTCAAATAGCAAGAACATTAGTGGGTAGATGTGGTCAAGTCAAATAGCAAGAACATTAGTGGGTAGATATGGACAAGTCACATAGCAGGAACATTAGTGGGTAGATGTTGGCAAGTCAAATAGCAAGAGCAATAGTGGGTAGATGTGGTCAAGTCAATTAGCAAGAACAATAGTGGGTAGATGTGGTCAAGTCAAATAGCAAGAACAATAGTGGGTAGATGTGGTCAAGTCAAATAGTAAGAACAATAGTGGGTAGATGTAGTCAAGTCAAATAGCAAGAACAATAGTGGGTAGATGTGGTCAAGTCAAATAGCAAGAACAATAGTGGGTAGATGTGGTCAAGTCAAATAGCAAGAACAATAGTGGGCAGATGCTTTCAAGTCAAATAGCAAGAACATTAGTGGGTAGATGTGGTCAAGTCAAATAGCAAGAACAATAGTGGGCAGATGCTTTCAAGTCAAATAGCAAGAACAATAGTGGGTAGATGTGGTCAAGTCAAATAGTAAGAACAATAGTGGGTAGATGTGGTCAAATCAAATAGCAAGAACAATAGTGGGTAGATGTGGGAAAGTCAAATAGCAAGAACAATAGTGGGTTGACGTGGGCAAGTCAAATAGCAAGAACAATAGTCGGTAGATGTGGTCAAGTCAAACAGCAAGAACAATGGTGGGCAGATGTGGTCAAGTCAAATAGCAAGAACATTAGTGGGTAGATGTGGTCAAGTCAAATAGCAAGAACATTAGTGGGTAGATGTTGGCAAGTCAAATAGCAAGAACATTAGTGGGTAGATGTGGACAAGTCAAACAGCAAGAACAATAGTGGGTAGATGTGGACAAGTCAAATAGCAAGAACATTAGTGGGTAGATGTGGTCAAGTCAAACAGCAAGAACATTAGTAGGTAGATGTTGGCAAGTCAAATAGCAAGAACATTAGTGGGTAGATGTTGGCAAGTCAAATAGCAAGAGCAATAGTGGGTAGATGTGGACAAGTCAAAAAGCAAGAACAATAGTGGGTAGATGTTGGCAAGTCAAATAGCAAGAACAATAGTGGGCAGATGTGGTCAGGTCAAATAGCAAGAGCAATAGTGGGTAGATGTTGGCAAGTCAAATAGCAAGAACAATAGTGGGCAGATGTGGTCAAGTCAAATAGCAAGAGCAATAGTGGGTAGATGTGGTCAAGTCAAATAGCAAGAACAATAGTGGGTAGATGTGGACAAGTCAAATAACAAGAACAATAGTGGGTAGATGTTGGCAAGTCAAATAACAAGAACAATAGTGAGTAGATGTTGGCAAGTCAAATAACAAGAACAATAGTGGGTAGATGTTGGCAAGTCAAACAGCAAGAACAATAGTGGGTAGATGTGGACAAGTCAAACAGCAAGAACAATAGTGGGTAGATGTGGACAACTCAAATAGCAAGAACAATAGTGGGTAGATGTGGATAAGTCAAATAGCAATAACAATAGTGGGTAGATGTGGACAAGTCAAATAGCAAGAACATTAGTGGCTAGATGTGGACAAGTCAAACAGCAAGAATAATAGTGGGTAGATGTGGAAAAGTCAAATAGCAAGAACATTAGTGGGTAGATGTGGACAAGTCAAACAGCAAGAACAATAGTGGGTAGATGTGGACAAGTCAAACAGCAAGAACAATAGTGGGTAGATGTGGACAAGTCAAACAGCAAGAACAATAGTGGGTAGATGTGGACAACTCAAATAGCAAGAACATTAGTGGGTAGATGTGGACAAGTCAAATAGCAAGAACATTAGTGGGTAGATATGGACAAGTCACATAGCAGGAACATTAGTGGGTAGATGTTGGCAAGTCAAATAGCAAGAGCAATAGTGGGTAGATGTGGTCAAGTCAAATAGCAAGAACAATAGTGGGTAGATGTGGTCAAGTCAAATAGCAAGAACAATAGTGGGTAGATGTGGTCAAGTCAAATAGTAAGAACAATAGTGGGTAGATGTAGTCAAGTCAAATAGCAAGAACAATAGTGGGTAGATGTGGTCAAGTCAAATAGCAAGAACAATAGTGGGTAGATGTGGTCAAGTCAAATAGCAAGAACAATAGTGGGCAAATGCTTTCAAGTCAAATAGCAAGAACATTAGTGGGTAGATGTGGTCAAGTCAAATAGCAAGAACATTAGTGGGTAGATGTTGGCAAGTCAAATAGCAAGAGCAATAGTGGGTAGATGTGGTCAAGTCAAATAGCAAGAACAATAGTGGGCAGATGCTTTCAAGTCAAATAGCAAGAACAATAGTGGGTAGATGTGGTCAAGTCAAATAGTAAGAACAATAGTGGGTAGATGTGGTCAAGTCAAATAGCAAGAACAATAGTGTTTAGATGTGGGAAAGTCAAATAGCAAGAACAATAGTGGGTTGACGTGGGCAAGTCAAATAGCAAGAACAATAGTGGGTAGATGTGGTCAAGTCAAACAGCAAGAACAATGGTGGGCAGATGTGGTCAAGTCAAATAGCAAGAACATTAGTGGGTAGATGTGGTCAAGTCAAATAGCAAGAACAATAGTGGGTAGATGTTGGCAAGTCAAATAGCAAGAACATTAGTGGGTAGATGTGGACAAGTCAAACAGCAAGAACAATAGTGGGTAGATGTGGACAAGTCAAATAGCAAGAACATTAGTGGGTAGATGTGGTCAAGTCAAACAGCAAGAACATTAGTAGGTAGATGTTGGCAAGTCAAATAGCAAGAACATTAGTGGGTAGATGTTGGCAAGTCAAATAGCAAGAGCAATAGTGGGTAGATGTGGACAAGTCAAATAGCAAGAACAATAGTGGGTAGATGTTGGCAAGTCAAATAGCAAGAACAATAGTGGGCAGATGTGATCAAGTCAAATAGCAAGAGCAATAGTGGGTAGATGTTGGCAAGTCAAATAGCAAGAACAATAGTGGGCAGATGTGGTCAAGTCAAATAGCAAGAGCAATAGTGGGTAGATGTGGTCAAGTCAAATAGCAAGAACAATAGTGGGTAGATGTGGACAAGTCAAATAACAAGAACAATAGTGGGTAGATGTTGGCAAGTCAAATAACAAGAACAATAGTGAGTAGATGTTGGCAAGTCAAATAACAAGAACAATAGTGGGTAGATGTTGGCAAGTCAAACAGCAAGAACAATAGTGGGTAGATGTGGACAAGTCAAACAGCAAGAACAATAGTGGGTAGATGTGGACAACTCAAATAGCAAGAACATTAGTGGGTAGATGTGGACAAGTCAAATAGCAAGAACATTAGTGGGTAGATATGGACAAGTCACATAGCAGGAACATTAGTGGGTAGATGTTGGCAAGTCAAATAGCAAGAGCAATAGTGGGTAGATGTGGTCAAGTCAAATAGCAAGAACAATAGTGGGTAGATGTGGTCAAGTCAAATAGCAAGAACAATAGTGGGTAGATGTGGTCAAGTCAAATAGTAAGAACAATAGTGGGTAGATGTAGTCAAGTCAAATAGCAAGAACAATAGTGGGTAGATGTGGTCAAGTCAAATAGCAAGAACAATAGTGGGTAGATGTGGTCAAGTCAAATAGCAAGAACAATAGTGGGCAGATGCTTTCAAGTCAAATAGCAAGAACATTAGTGGGTAGATGTGGTCAAGCCAAATAGCAAGAACATTAGTGGGTAGATGTTGGCAAGTCAAATAGCAAGAACAATAGTGGGTAGATGTGGTCAAGTCAAATAGCAAGAACAATAGTGGGCAGATGCTTTCAAGTCAAATAGCAAGAACAATAGTGGGTAGATGTGGTCAAGTCAAATAGTAAGAACAATAGTGGGTAGATGTGGTCAAATCAAATAGCAAGAACAATAGTGGGTAGATGTGGGAAAGTTAAATAGCAAGAACAATAGTGGGTTGACGTGGGCAAGTCAAATAGCAAGAACAATAGTGGGTAGATGTGGTCAAGTCAAACAGCAAGAACAATGGTGGGCAGATGTGGTCAAGTCAAATAGTAAGAACATTAGTGGGTAGATGTGGTCAAGTCAAATAGCAAGACATTAGTGGGTAGATGTTGGCAAGTCAAATAGCAAGAACATTAGTGGGTAGATGTGGACAAGTCAAACAGCAAGAACAATAGTGGGTAGATGTGGACAAGTCAAATAGCAAGAACATTAGTGGGTAGATGTGGTCAAGTCAAACAGCAAGAACATTAGTAGGTAGATGTTGGCAAGTCAAATAGCAAGAACATTAGTGGGTAGATGTTGGCAAGTCAAATAGCAAGAGCAATAGTGGGTAGATGTGGACAAGTCAAATAGCAAGAACAATAGTGGGTAGATGTTGGCAAGTCAAATAGCAAGAGCAATAGTGGGTAGATGTGGACAAGTCAAATAGCAAGAACAATAGTGGGTAGATGTTGGCAAGTCAAATAGCAAGTACAATAGTGGGCAGATGTGGTCAAGTCAAATAGCAAGAGCAATAGTGGGTAGATGTTGGCAAGTCAAATAGCAAGAACAATAGTGGGCAGATGTGGTCAAGTCAAATAGCAAGAGCAATAGTGGGTGGATGTGGTCAAGTCAAATAGCAAGAACAATAGTGGGTAGATGTGGACAAGTCAAATTACAAGAACAATAGTGGGTAGATGTTGGCAAGTCAAATAACAAGAACAATAGTGAGTAGATGTTGGCAAGTCAAATAACAAGAACAATAGTGGGTAGATGTTGGCAAGTCAAATAACAAGAACAATAGTGGGTAGATGTTGGCAAGTCAAATAACAAGAACAATAGTGGGTAGATATTGGCAAGTCAAATAACATGAACAATAGTGGGTAGATGTTGGCAAGTCAAATAACAAGAACAATAGTGGGTAGATGTTGGCAAGTCAAATAACAAGAACATTAGTGGGTAGATGTGGACAAGTCAAATAACAAGAACAATAGTTGGTAGATGTTGGCAAGTCAAATAACAAGAACAATTGTGGGTAGATGTTGGCAAGTCAAATAACAAGAACAATAGTGGGTAGATGTTGGCAAGTCAAATAAAAAGAACAATAGTGAGTAGATGTTGGCAAGTCAAATAACAAGAACAATAGTGGGTAGATATTGGCCAGTCAAATAGCAAGAGCAATAGTGGGTAAATGTGAGCAAGTCAAATAGCAAGAACATTAGTGGGTAGATGTGGACAAGTCAAACAGGGGGTATAGAACGCATCCTTTCTTACTCCTAATCTAATTTCGAAGTGGTCTGTGTAGCCTACTGCTGTTCTGATTGTTCAGCTGTTGTTGATGTAGCGACTTTTAATTTGGTTGGTTAGTTGTTGGCGTTCTCCGTATGTTATTAATTTCTCCCACAGTGTTCTCTCTTTACTCGGTCGAATGCTTTTCCTGGTCAATGAAAGCTATGTATACATTTTTAATGTGTTCTGTCGTCTTTCCTGCTAGCTGTTTTATGGTGAATAGAGCGTCAGTACATCCTCTATTTTAGAGTGAATCGAGCGTCGGTACATCCTCTATTTTAGAGTGAATCGAGCGTCGGTACATCCTCTATTTTAGAGTGAACCGAGCGTCGGTACATCCTCTATTTTAGAGTGATTCGAGCGTCAGTACATCCTCTATTTTAGAGTGAATCGAGCGTCGGTACATCCTCTATTTTAGAGTGAATAGAGCGTCAGTACATCCTCTATTTTAGAGTGAATCGAGCGTCGGTACATCCTCTATTTTCGGGTGAATAGATCGTCAGTACAGCCTCTATTTTAGCATAAATCGAGCGTCGGTACATCCTCTATTTTTGAGATGAATAGAGCGTCGGTACATCCTCTATTTTCGAGTGAATCGAGCGTCGGTACATCCTCCATTTTAGGGTGAATAGAGCGTCAGTACACCCTCTATTTTAGGATGAATAGAGCGTCAGTACATCTTCTATTTTAGGGTGAATAGAGCGTCAGTACATCCTCTATTTTAGGGTGAATAGAGCGTCAGTACATCCTCGATTTGAGTGTGAATAGAGCGTCAGTACAGCAAAAGGTGCAGCTTTTGACATTGTAATGAGCAACTCACAGCTATAACATACTTATATGTTGCGATGTTATAATGACCTCAAAACTAATGTGTTATAATTTTGCAACGACCCCACAACTAAAATGTTGTAATTTTGCAATAACCTCGCGTATAATGTGTTATAATTTTGCAAAGATCTCACAACTAATATGTTAAAATTTTACAATGACCTCACAATTAATATGTCATGATTTTGCAATGTCGTCACGATTAATATGTTATGATTTTGCAATGATGTCACGGCATATATTTTATGAATTTACAATGACGTCACGGCAAATATGTTATGATTTTGTAATGACGTTGCGGCTAATATGTTATGATTTTGTAATGACGTCACGGCTAATATGTTATGGTTGTGCAATAACGTCACAGCTAATATGTTGATTTTGCAATGACGTCACGGCTAATATGTATGTTATGATTATGCAATGATGTTACGGCTAATATTTTATGATTTTTCAATCATGTCACGGCTAATATTTTATGAGTTTGCAGTGACGTCACGGCTAATATTTTATGATTTTTCAATCATGTCACGGCTAATATTTTATGAGTTTGCAGTGACGTCACGACTAATATGTTATTACTTTGTAATGATGTCACAGCTAATATGTTATGATTGTGCAATGACGTCACGGCTAATTTGTTATGATTTTGCTAGATGACACAGCTAATGTGTTATGATTTTGCAATGACGTCACAGCTAAAATGTTATGATTTTGCAATGACGTCACAGCTAAAATGTTATGATTTTGCAATAACGTCACAGCTAAAATGTTATGATTTTTTCAATGACGTCACAGCTAAAATGTTATGATTTTGCAATGACGTCACAGCTAAAATGTTATGATTTTGCAACGACGTCAAGGCTAATTTGTCGTGGTTTTGTTACCAAACGTACACCATTTGGCTGAGCAAATTAAAAAAAAATGTCGCGTCGATTCTGAAATTATTTAATGTCACGACAGGAAGGAGAATCACTGGCCTCCTCATTTTCAACTCCTGCTTGTACATTCATGATAACACTGCAAGTATTTCATGTAATACATAACTACCTTCGCAAATATATCATCATCATGTGCCGAGCAGTGTAGCACTAGCGATAAATGTCATTCCCAAACATCAAGTCTAATAAATCACAGTTGTTAGCTTTCAACTCAAAGTGACATTTTAGTTTCATCCTAGAATTTTAAAGCACTTCTGGATGATGGTATCCGAGTCTAGAACATCCCACTCAATCTTAACATTTATATTTTATGGGGAAAGAAACATGAGTAGTATATCCATTACAGAACGTTGTATTCCAGTATTATTTTTTACTGTGTAATTGACTAGCTCAAAAAGAATTAATTTTTTAAGTTCAAGCAATTATGGATGCATTAATAATATTTTAGAAGTTGGTAACAAGAAATATAATAAAAATTTGGCAAATTGGACAGTTTTTGGAGCAGTGATATCCAATTTTTAAACACACAAGTTTTTGTTTTCAGTTTTAAGATAATGATTCTTCTAATCACTTTGTGTGTATAATAAATGAATCATTTTGTGTCTATATGAAAACCACATCGTTATCATCATCAAGTACCGGGCCTGCTGGAGTATGTGATCATGTCTCTCCACAAATCTCAATCTCGACAGTTATTTATCATTTCTGTTGTTGACCTTCTGTCAAGCCATTCATTTAAGCTGTGTGGTATTTTTTTCTCTTTGCTTCCCTCTATCTCTTCGTTCCTCAATTTTCCCAGTTGTTACAATATATTTCAGATGTTCCATTCTCATAACATGGCTAAGAAATCATGTTTGTTTCTTTCTAATATTCGAAATTAGCTCTCTTTTTGCTTTTCCTCTTTCAGAACGTTTTCATTACTCTTCTTAGTTGTCCATGGTATTCTCAACATTTTTTCTGTATAACCACATTTCTACAACTTCAAGTAATTTTCTTGTCAGCTATCCTATTGTCCATGATTCACATCCATACGTGGATTCTATAGTTGTGGTGACCCATAATTCATCATCATCGAGTGCCGTCTCCGCAACGAAAGTTGGCTACCATAGATCGCCATTCTACTCTGTTTCTTGCTTTGATGGTGCAGGTTAGTAGTACAGGTGGCTGTGAACCCTCCCAAAAAGTGCACGCACATGCACCGAAAGACAATAGATTTGGCACCGACTTTGCACGAAACATGCACCAAACCCGTGCCAAAGTCCGATAATCGGCTTATTATCTCGGTGGTCGTGATCGGTAATCGGCTTATCTCGGTGGTGTGCGTTGGTGCGTGACGATCGGCGCGTCGTGGTGTGCGTTGGTGCGTGACGGCTTATCTCGTGGTGAGTGGTCGGCGCGTCGCTAGCTCGCCGGTTATCGGACAGCGGTTTTAAAATCGGGCGACAGCGGTTCTAAAAGGGGGATGCTGGTATCTCGCGGGTCGGATGGCGGCTATCGTGGCGTGCGGGTGGGGAAAGGTGCCTTTATTGGTATCATCATGTGTGGGTCAACAGGAGGCGACGTGTAAAAAAAATGCTGACAAGCAATTATTAGTATCGTTAGCATCATGTACCAGATTATAGCGATTTTTTTTCTCTCTTCTCTCTCTCTCTCTCTCTCTCTCTCTCTCTCTCTCTCTATTGCATATCCAAGCTAACTCAAGTCAAATAAAAATCATCATCATGTGCCTCAACACTATCCCTTCATATCCTATCATCATCATGTGCCTCAACATCACCCTTCATGGCCTATCATCAAGCCACACAAAGTATCAACTCTCTCTCTCTCTCTCTCTCACTGTGCCTCAACACTATCATCATGTGCCACCCTCATCATCACCCTTCATATCATCATCATGTGCCTCAACATCACCCTTCATGGCCTATCATCAAGCCACACAAAGTATCAACTCTCTCTCTCTCTCTCTCTCTCTCTCTCTCTCTCTCTCTCTCTTGCATATCCAAGCTAACTCAAGTCAAATAAAAATCATCATCATGTGCCTCAACACTATCCCTTCATGGCCTATCATCATCATATGCCTCAACATCACCCTTCATGGCCTATCATCAAGCCACACAAAGTATCAACTCTCTCTCTCTCTCTCTCTCTCTCACTGTGCCTCAACACTATCATCATGTGCCACCCTCATCATCACCCTTCATATCATCATCATCATGTGCCTCAACATCACCCTTCATGGCCTATCATCAAGCCACACAAAGTATCAACTCTCTCTCTCTCTCTCTCTCTCTCTCTCTCTCTCTCACACATTCATGGTAAACCAAAACAAAATTCGTTCTATATTTCACAACTTTATTAATACAGCAAATATACGACACACATATATTACTGTCCGGTTGTTGATAATTTTAAGCGTCTGGACGGGCCCCTCGAAGCCGAAGTATCCACGGGGCGAGCAAACGATAAATGATACGGTCGTTTACGTGCTGTCTCGATGAAAAAGGCATGAGAATTCTGTTAAGTTTTGCGCCACGACACTTAAGAAGTATATAATAAACACAATATAGACCGCACGTGTTGCTAAACAAATCTTGCAACACCCGCGGATTGTAGACGAATGGAACGTGTGAGTTTTGCTCTATAAAGTTTAAAATATCCACGTGTCTGGGAGGCAAACCGTAGGAATCGAAATACTCACATTCGCCGAGTCCGTTGTAAAATAGGGCCACCCAATGCTCTCCGGGTTCGTGGGCAGGGTCGGTGTTTATGACAAAGGCCGCGGTCGCCGTTGGGTCGAAGCTCGGCGGTAAGTGGTTTCGTGGAATGACACTAACAAGGGAACAACGTCGAACGAAAATATCCGACATCAAAAGGTTGTAAATCTCCCTCGTGTTCATATTCTTCTTCGTCTTTCTCTCTCAAACGGCGAAGTCTGTTAGAATCTGCCTTGTCTTGGACACCTCGAGCACCGAGTCCAACTCGGCGTAGACGATAACTTGTAGGGGAGTAGTGGTGGGAGCGGCAAACTTGAGTTCTATCGACAAGGGTCCGCTTGTGGCTAGCTCAAAATGGGAGCCGTCCAGTAGGCTGGACGAGAGGTCAAAACCAAATAGACAGTATCCGTCCTTGAATTCTCTTTAATCAACGTTATTCCCAGCGTCTTTACCAATCAGACCCATGGCCAGATTTGTGCCGAAGAAAGCTCTCGCGTATTGATTTCGTTCAAAGTCCATAGTTAGAGGCTTTCCCGAGATACATTTCCCGTCGACCGTCAGGTTCATATAAATCAGACCAAAGTGTTGAAAATTGAACGGGTTAGCTGTGTAAACACAATTAAAAGCACTGGCCGTAATCAGACCTATCACTATACGGGTCGGTGTTTGAGACAAAAATAAATTGTCTTGACTGTGGGAAAGCATCCCACTAGCGATGGAAAATGTCTTGATGGTAACCCTCTTGATCGGGTACCGCGCATTCCCGCTTAAGAGAGCCTTTTCGTGGGCCAGAGAAATCGCGGGGTTTAGCTTAGCTTTCCTGACCACGAGCGCGGCGTAGGTGATAACACTCTTATAACCCACAGAGCTATCGTGAGCCGCGAGGCTGAACACATCCTTCGAGGGCGTGAGTTTTATCTTTACATCGACTCTGTTTAACATGTAACGATCCTGCACAAAGACATCAGAGTGCAAACGACCCATCATTTCAACCTCTTTACTACCCGAAGTCAAATCGCGCCGTGTTTTAAAACCCTCATTTTCTTTCAAATCGTCATGGTGGCCAGCTGTGTCTTTGTAGAACAGAGCGGCCGTCAAGTATCCCGTTTTCGCATCCTCTCCGTAATTTAGCGTGGCCTCAAACACCGCTCTAAAAGGATAGGTATTCTCCGACGGTGTAACCAACGTGTCGTTTAGCGATACGTCGACTTGTGAAAATAGACTGTGAAGATAATTGTTGACCGGTCCTACCTCAGCATCGAGTGGTACACTATCACCATTCGGGAGGGTGATCTTGACCCGCAGGTGTAAAAACGTGTTGAAAAGATCTAGATACTCCTCGCTGTTTCCAGAAATGAAAAACTCTATCGGTGCACTATGCGACAAAGCTGCGATCGGACGAATTTCAATAAACTGGCCAGAGTCTAGAGATGTCTGTGTGGGTGGAACGCTAAATAAATCCAAACCAGAGTGAAGACATTCGCACGATTTGGGGTGAATGAGGGACATTATTAGTCGAAAATATCCTTTGCCACCCTCGTCTTCGTCTTCTTCCCTCTGTTGTGCACCGAATGAAGGGGGAACCGTCCAGCTGTCGGTTTTATCCTCTTCGTAACGGGTTCTCCTGGTGGAGGTAGCTTCATAACTCGCTTTCTGCTTTGACGTAAACCACTTCCTGATTGGTTGTTATCACGCAGGTGGTCTACGGCCCCGTGTAGCAACCGCTGACCGGCCTCCTTAGCTCGTTCTTTGAAAGCTTCACCGACATTTTTCCCGGCCAATGCGTCCTGTGCGACCTGCAGACCGGTCCCCAAGCCTTCTCTGAGCAAGGCCTTACCGCCGGTTTTTAACCAGGGTAAAATAGCCCTCCCGATTCCACCAAAGAAACTACCGATTCCTCAACCGCTCTGACTTCGACCTCCTATAAACACGGGCATCCCATCGCCCGCCTGACAACAGTAAAAGTCTTCGTATAACTCAACATCTCTATGAAGGGGAGTGTGTTTCACCATTATACCAGCTCGAGATGCTTCTTGACTCGAAAGTGTACCGTTAGCACCGACGTCCCGCTGGTGAATGGAATGGTTTTTCCGTGTTCGTTGGCTAAAAGGATCTCGACGGTATCGAAGGAAAATCGACTCAGGGGTAGGTAGTGAGGCTTATCGTAGATCTGAAACACCGAGGTGTGATTTCTATTGAGAACAGGCACGCTCCTGAGGAGAGGCACCATCACATCCCCGACCGGTCTGGGGGAAACGAGATCGCAGTAGACGTAGACATTCTTCGCAACACTTTCCAAGTCCATTACACCCACGCTGAAGATATCGGGAGCCGTGTCTGATATTGAGGTCGTGGGGAAGGCTAACATGTTTTTAAAAGTGTCGCTTATGGTAACACTGACTCCTTTCTCGTAAAGTTTCAAGATGGCTTTATTCACCTCTTTTGCGTAAATGAATCTCATTTTTTTCCCTTTCACTCCCCTGTACGACTCATCCTCCGCTTTTACGATCGACGCGTTCAACGCGCCGATGAACGCATCGGGTTTCGTGTATAACCCAGGTTCCAATGTCACGTTGAAATAAAATCTGGCGTCGCAAATATCGTCGTTATCGAGAGATTCGTAGCGAATCCAGACATCACCCTCTATTACATTGAAATAATTTAGCGGAAACTGTATCTCCACCAGTGCGATCTCATACTGCGTCGAAATGTCAATGGTCTGAGGAAGTTTAACGAAAAAGTGACCTGGGTTATTATCCTTAAAAAGTTCCATAGATGCATTGCTGGGCAGGGTGACACAAAAACTCATTTTTTTTACTCGTTTCACCGTCGCCTCTCCAAGTTTGGATTCGGTAGCATGTAACCCAAACAGCTGCTCAGTAGGGCTATCCACAGTTTTCCCTCCTTCGCGTCTGGCTTTTCGGTGGTCAGATTGAACAGCGAGACCGCTACAACTGTATATATAACTACCACTTGACAAATAAAGACAAGTTCTAAGTAGGGGGATAGTTTCCTAAACATCGACCCCAACCAGCGCGGTTCGCCGTCTCTCCCGACTCCCGAGTTTACGGCTCGCAAATCGGGCTCTCCACCAAAAGTTACCACTTCTTCTTCTCCTTCTTCTTCTCGCATCTCTAGTTTTTGTATCTGACAATGTCCTTGGACGGTATCCAAGTGTTAAATGAGGAATCGTACCCAAACCATTTGACTAAACACTCCTTTCGCCCAAAGGATGTGCGACGCTCGGTTATGACACTCTCGATTCTGTACTCGTTTTTGTCTCCAACTTTTTGAATTTCCGGTGTGTAGAATGACCCCTCTATCTCATCGCCCTTATCGTCTTTCAACACATATGTAACGGGGTTTGTTTCATTTAATCGACTGATGGAAAACAGTTCCTCCGTCCAAGCCGGGGCATAACCCTTTTTAAAATTGGCTCTGCCCAGGACCAGTCTAACTCGATCACCGGGCTTGTACAGGGGTCTTTCAAATTTAAAGTTGCGTTTGCTATTATACAACGTGTTCCATACCTGTTCTTGATTGTCTGCGTTGACGTCGACCGGTGCCATTTTTATACTTCTGTGATACGAATGGTTATAACTTCGAAGTAGGGCGGGGAGGACTCGGACATAAGACAACTTATTGGATTTCGTGAAATATCGCCACATCCGTTGTTTCAGAGTCCTATTAAAGCGTTCCACCACGGCGGCCTTAATATCTTCGTTCTGCGTAGTGAAAAAGTGAACGTTGTTGTCAGCGAGGAATTTCTGAAATGTTCTGTTCAGAAACTCTGACCCCTTATCCGTTTGAAAACTCGCGGGTTTCCCATCGAGAAATATCTTACCGACGGCTTCCACTAAGGATTTCCCCGTTTTGGTTCGTATCGGTACAGACCACGCGAATTTACTGAAAACGTCCACGCAAGAAACCAAATAGGAATATCCATCGTTTTTTCAAATGTCTCAAATCGATTAGGTCTGCCTGATATTGCTGTTGGGGGCCACTCGTTATAATGGGACGCCTTTCAAATCTGCGACGAATTGGTTTATGAAGGGTATAGGTATCCTGATGACTCAGCCATTGTTTGATCTTTACGAGTCCCGTTTGGTGTTACGTTGCAGGGCCGTTGCACCACTATACGCCCCTGGTCGACTAGGGTCAAAGTAACGACGTCTCAATATTTTCTCCACCGTTCCTATTTTGGTGTTGGGATTCCACTCTTTCTTTTTTTAGGTCTCAGTTTATACGTGGCTACGGGCGGAGTGGTTTCATTACCTACCTTTGGGGTTTCCGCTGGTGGTGGTGGTGGTGGTGGTGTCTTGGTCTAGTCTGGTGATACCTCGAATGATGGTGTTGGAGGAGAAGGTGTTTTTTCTGTTGCCGTGTTGTGTTGAATGAGATCGACCGAGCCCAATGAGCGTCGTTTATACTGCTCCAATCTAGTTAAATATTGATGCAGGGCACGTTGGTACACTCTGGCCTTATCGGTGGGTGCTAAATCATCGCGGAATAGGATACGTTGCATTTCATCATCTAAATCTCTCAAGTTGTCACCGATCGCCTCGGGTGGGCTACGTGACAATGCAGAAAAACAAAATACTACACAACGAGCCTTCAAGAGAACACCAGACCCAAAGGTCGACCACGAAAAAGGATGGGTCGATGTACAATTAGAAGCGCTATGAAACATACCAGCAGCAGAGGCGAACAGAAGAGCAAGAGACCGCAAATTATATCTCTCCTCGACGCTGTCTTTGTTAAGTCCAGGGTTCGTGGGGTTGTGGTTCGTGGTTCGTGAGTTGATGGTTCGTTAAGTCCATGGTTCGTGGGGTTGTGGTTCATGGTTCGTGAGTTGATGGTTCGTGGTTCGTGGGGTTGTGGTTCGTGGTTCGTGGTTCGTTGTGATTTGGTCCAACATTTTGGACCTTGAATATAACTTCCTGCTCGTTGTGTCTAACTAGTATGACTATGTGAGTAGCTTTTTGGGATTTTTAGGTCGACTTTTTGAGTATGACCCTAAATTTTTGTGATCTCAGAGATGAAATGTTTGCGATTTGGATGTAACTATCTGATCGATGTGTCTAACTAGTATCAGTATGAAAGTAGATTTTTAGGAATACAACTAGACTGACAATTGAGCCTGAAGAAACACGTAGAGAATCTCACTAAGAAGGCAACACAAAGACTCCAACTAATGAAAATGTTAGAGAACGCTGGAGGCAATGTTAAAGAACGATCGAGGCAATGTTAGAGAACGCTGGAGGCAATGTTAAAGAACGATCGAGGCAATGTTAGAGAACGCTCGAGGCAATGTTAAAGAACGATCGAGGAAATTTTAGAGAACGCTCGAGGCAATGTTAAAGAACGATCGAGGAAATTTTAGAGAACGCTCGAGGCAATGTTAAAGAACGATCGAGGCAATGTTAGAGAACGCTGGAGGCAATGTTAAAGAACGATCGAGGCAATGTTAGAGAACGCTCGAGGTAATGTTAGAGAACGATCGAGGCAATGTTAGAGAACGCTCGAGGCAATGTTAAAGAACGATCGAGGCAATGTTAGAGAACGCTCGAGGTAATGTTAGAGAACGATCGAGGCGTGATTTGGTCTAACTTTTTGGAGTTTGGAAGTAATTATCTGTTTGATGTGTCTAACTTTTATGAGTATGGGAGTAGATTTGTATGGTTTTAAGGTCGACTTGTTTGAATATGACCCTAAATTTGTGTGTTATGGTGGTAAAATCTTAGTGATTTATTTTGTTTTGGTTTACCATGAATGTGAGAGAGACAGAGAGAGAGAGAGAGAGAGAGAGAATTTCGCTGGTTGATACTTTGTGTGGTTTGATGATAGGACCTGAAGGGCTGATGATGGTGTTGAGGGTGGCAGATGATGATGATAGGACATGAAGGGATGATGGTGTTGAGGGTGGCACATGATGATGATAGGCCATGAGGGGTTGATACTTTGTGTGGCACATGATGATGATAGGCCATGAAGGGGTTGATACTTTGTGTGGCTTGATGATGATAGGACATGAAGGGGTTGATACTGTTGTTGAGGGTGGCACATGATGATGATAGGACATGAAGGGGTTGATACTGTTGTTGAGGGTGGCACATGATGATGATAGGACATGAAGGGTGATGTTGAGGCACAAGATGATGATATGAAGGTTGATGATGAGGGTGGCACATGATGATAGTGTTGAGGCACATGATGATAGTGTTGAGGCACATGATGCTAGTGTTGAGGGTGGCACATGATGATGATAGGACATGAAGGGATGATGGTGTTGAGGGTGGCACATGGCGTTAAGGCAGTCTCGAAAACGCTTATGCTAACCTCAACTACACGCCCCTTTTTGTTAACCAAGGGGACCTCACTCTTGTTAATCAGACGACAGCTCCGGCAGCCAGTGTGGATGCCCAGGATGTTTCAGCAAAGTCACCGATTACCTATTCCAGCTTTGATCAAGGTTTTGTCAAAATGGAGGGCGGTTGTGTAGGAAACCCAGACGGTTAAAATTATCAGCAACCGGACAGTAATATATATATGATGTATTAATAAAATTGTGAAATATAGAATTTTGTTTTGCTTTACATTGAATGAGAAAGAGCGAGCGTCACTATTTAATATTAGCACACCTTACTACACGACACATGCTGATGTTGGTAGCGATAACACACACGACCAATAATCTTTCCTCAAGAACCGCTATCCTGGCACATGATGTTAGCGATACTACAATAACACACCTGTGCCGACGAACTCGTTCCCGCCCGCGAGCTAGTCGTATTTTTCTTTTCGTAACAATACCCCTTCAACGTCATTGCTTGTCAGCATTTTTTTACATGTCGCCTCCTGTCACGTAGTAGACCCGTGTTCGAATCCTGAAGGGAGACTTTTTATTGTTTTTATTTATTTTTTATTTTTTATTTTTAATAATTCTGAGTTTTTTACTTTCACAAATACATATTTTTAAAAAAATTCTGAATTTTTACTTTCACAAATATACTCTTTTAAAATACTCTTTCACAAATATTTTCCTCTAACACACAGCGAGAGACGACCCCCGCTCGATAAGCCGATTAGCACCGTGTCTCTTTTGAATTTACCTGAGTTAAGCTCTCAGACACAGTAGACCGTTTCGACAAACTGACGAACCCCAAAAAAAAAAAAAAATTTTCCCCCCAAAAAATAATGAAGTTCGAAAAAATCGCGAATTCGAAAAAAATTTTTTTTTTTTTTTTGCACGGTTTTGGTGCATGTTTCGTGCAAAGTCGGTGCCAAATCTATTGTCTTTCGGTGCATGCACGTGCACTTTTGGGGTGGGTTCACAGCCACTATCACTACTCAGGTTGTCATAGATTGATTTGTCTATCTTTTGATGTTACTCGTCCATGTTAGTCTTGTCCTGCCTCTGCCTCTTTTACCTTGTATTTTCCCTTCCAATATTACTTTTATTAGGCTGTTGTGTCTTTTAACGTGCCCCAAAAATTTCATTTGTCTTGTCTCAATTGCATTTAGTAGTTCTCTTTTTATTTTCAGTTGTTTTTAACTTCATCGTTTGTTATCTTTTCTTTCCATCCAATTCTGCCTATTCTTCTATACATCCACATTTCAAAGGCTTCAATTTTCTGTTCTTTTTTCTTGTCTAATGTCCATGTTTCTGCACCATACAGAAATATTGAGAAGATGTAACGTTTTGCTCTTCTTAGTTTCAGCCATACAGTTATTTGTTTTCTTGTTAGTATATTTTTCATGACATTAAAATTAGTTTTTGCCATACATATTCTTTTGTTTATTTCAATTCTACATTTTCCATCATTGGTTATAGTATGTCCAAGGTAGTTGTAGCTCTGAACTGACTCATGATTATGCAAGGAATTAGCGAAGCTGGTTTTCTGTTGCCTTCAATCGATTTGTTTACGTTTGACTCAGCTAGCCTTTGACTAAAAAGTCTCACTCACAAGACAGTGCGATTGTTTGTTTTTAGGGTACCCTCCCTTAGCCTTTTACTCTCTCGAGCATACCTGCAAGGCAGCAGGGCAGCCACAAGTTGTCCTGTCTACTGCATACAGTAGCAGGTAAAATTACCGGACCTGATATAAATATTAATAACAAAAACTGTGGAAAAACGTTACATTGTCTAAAGGCACGTGCCTTTTCACGTGACCTTTATTTTGTATCTGGAAATAGCACTACACGGAGGTAGATGTAACTGAGCGTAGTGAAGGGTCTGTTAGTGTTTGGTTTGTGGGGAAAAAGGGGGGGGGGGGGTAGGGGGGTGAATGGTGCAAACAACCTATGAGGATAGAAATACAAACAAATAATGAGATATACGGTTACGTCATAAATATCATCAAAATCATAAAGAAGAGACAATCTACATTTATTGGGTAGGAATGCGAAAAGAATGGGACTGGCTATTCCATACTGTAAAAAATATATGCGGAAAAAAAACTTCACAAACATGGACAAGTCAAAGGAAAGTAAATCCGCCATCCAGGAAAGATAAGGGCTCTCTGTCTAAAAGACGTAGGGAAAAGACAAAGAGAAAGACCAAGGAATTCTTGGAGAAGACAGATAGAAGCAGAGATGAAGATGATGGGGAAGACATGAAATGATCTTAAAAGAATGGCAAAAAAAAAACGACTTGGAAAGTGTTTGTTGAAGACCTATGCTCCACTGGGAGCTAAAAAACGTAGAAGATGAAGAATGCGAAAAGAAGGAATTGAGAATACTAAAATAACAAGTAGAATGAAAAGAAAGAAGAGCGGATGAAAACCAAAGGAAGTAATATTGAACAGCTTATCCAAATGGCGTAATAAACGATCACCGACTGAAATTATGACACGGAACGAGTGATGTGTAGAGAGATGATCGCCTGCGCCAATAGGCATGGCACCCGATGTTGCTGATCGTGATGTTGTTGCACTTTAATTATTCGGGGTGGGGTGCAGTGATAACTTGTCGCCTTACAAATCGAAGAGTGTGGGTTAAGAATCACGGTAGGATTAAATAGTTTTCTCTTTCCTGATCGAAGTTTTAAAAAAAAAACGATTCTCTAGTCCTATAGTCCCTTTAGCAGACCCAAAATTAGGACTACATGCAGCAATGGGCGCTTATTTGTTTTTAGTTGTCCAATGCGACCAACACAATAAAATATGTGCACCTTGACTAGAAGATACTTTTTATTCTTTCTTCTTCTTCTTCTTCTTCTTTCTTTCCTCATCTGCTTTTCAGCGTCGAGGGGAGATATAATTTGCGGTCTTTTGCTCTTCTGTTCGCCTCTGCTGCTTTGTTTCCTAGAGCTTCTAATATTCCATCGATCCATCTTTTTCGTGGTCGACCCTTGAGTCTGGTATTCTCACAACAGTTTGTTGAAGGCTCGTTGTGTTGTGTTTTTGATCTTTCTGCCTTGACACGTGGCCAAAAAATTGTATCTGTTGTTTCCTTATATATTCTATGGCGGGGGCTATTCCTAGCTTATTCTCAGTTCTTCAATTCTGATCTTATCTCTCAGACTGTTTCCTGTCATTCGTCTAACACATTTCATCTCTGTAGAGGTTATTTTGATTATTGTTCTTGCATCTAGGGTCCACGTCAAGCATTGGTAGCACAACATTGGGATGATGATTATGTATTTATTACTTACAATAAACTAAAAATATACTAAATGTAGAAATATTTGGCCATCAACCAGTCTTCATCTCGCCACCTAGCCTAGAACTTATCAGCCAAATGTGCAATCAATATTAGTTCTTATACGCAACAGAAATGTGGAGAATGAACCATAAGATAGAAAATCGACTTAATTGATTTGAATGTCGCTGTCTTGAGAAGTTTCTAAACATCCGTTGAGATCAACACATTAAAGAAGTTTCTAAACATCCGTTGAGATCAACACATTACGAACAAATAAGTTGCTACAACACTCACTACAACATCCACTACAACAATCACTACACCACTCACTAAACAATTCACAACACCATTAACTACACCATTCACTACAGCACTCACTACATCACTCACTACACAACTCACTACACCACTCACTACATCACTCACTACACATTTCACAAAAGCACTCACTACATCACTCACTACAACACTCACTACAACATTCACTACAACATTCACTACATCACTCACTACACAACACTCACTACAACATTCACTACAACATTCACTACATCACTCACTACACACTCACTACACCACTCACTACACTCACTCACCACAACATTCACTACACACTCACAACAACACTCACTACACCACTCACTACACCACTCACTACACCACTCACTCACCACACTCACTACACCACTCACTACACCACTCACTACACCACTCACTACACCACTCACTACACCACTCACTACACCACTTACTACACCACTCACTACACCACTCACTACACCACTCACTGCAAAACTCACTACACCACTCACTATACCACTCACTACACCTCTCACTACAACACTCACTACAACACTCACTACAACACTCACTACAACATCCACTACAACAATCACTACACCACTCACTAAACAATTCACAACACCATTCACTACACCATTCACTACAGCACTCACTACATCACTCACTACACAACTCACTACACCACTCACTACATCACTCACTACACATTTCACAAAAGCACTCACTACATCACTCACTACAACACTCACTACAACATTCACTACAACATTCACTACATCACTCACTACAGCACTCACTACACCACTCACTACACAACTCACTACAGCACTCACTACACCATTCACTACACAACTCACTACAGCACTCACTACATCACTCACTACACAACTCACTACACCACTCACTACATCACTCACTACACATTTCACAAAAGCACTCACTACATCACTCACTACAACACTCACTACAACATTCACTACAACATTCACTACACCACTCATTACACCACTCACTACACCACTCACCACAACATTCACTACACCACTCACTACAACACTCACTACACCACTCACTACACCACTCACTACACCACTCACTACCACACTCACTACACCACTCACTACACCACTTACTACACCACTCACTACACCACTCACTACACCACTCACTACACCACTCACTGCAAAACTCACTACACCACTCACTACACCACTCACTACACCTCTCACTACAACACTCACTACAACACTCACTAACCGAATCACTACACCACTCGCTAACCCACTCACTACACCACTCATTACACCACTCATTACACCACTCACTACAACATTCACTACACCACTCACTAGAACATTCACTAATCAACTCACTACACCACTCACTATAACTCAAACTAACCCACTCACTACACCACTCATTACACCACTCATTACACCACTCACTACAACATTCACTACACCACTCGCTAACCCACTCACTACACCACTCATTACACCACTCATTACACCACTCACTACAACATTCACTACACCACTCGCTAACCCACTCACTACACCACTCATTACACCGCTCATTACACCACTCACTACAACATTCACTACACCACTCACTAGAACATTCACTAATCAACTCACTACACCACTCACTATAACTCAAACAAACCCACTCACTACACCACTCACTACAACTTTCACTACAACATTCACTACACCACTCACTAGAACATTCACTAATCAACTCACTACACCACTCACTATAACTCAAACAAACCCACTCATTACACCACTCACTACAACTTTCACTACAACATTCACTACACCACTCACTGCCCCCCCCTTTCCTACACTCTCATTCACTAATCAACTCACTACACCACTCACTATAACTCAAACTAACCCACTCACTACACCACTCACTCCCCAAGATAACCTCTCGCGTCACACAACACTCTCAGTCAAAAGTCAATTCTCGACTTACACTTCAATATCAACTACCTCCTACTCGCACACTCATGGTTTCAACTCCCATTAGCCGCTATGCAGTCTACCTTAAACTTCACTTTTCCCTTACACTCCGCGTCCTGCTTAGTCCCACCTACCCCTCTAATTCCTACTCCTCCCCAACATTACAACTCTAAACTGACACTCTATTTACACTCATCATCTAAACTCCCCCTTCTATTTACACTTAACATCTATTCTCCAACTTCAATTTATACTCAATATCTAAACTCCGACTTCTATTTACACTCAACATCTAAGTTCACACTTTTATTTAATCTCATCATCTAAACTTCATCCCTTTCCCTAAACTTTCATTCTAGACTCGACCCTCTTTCCTACACTCCCAGTCTAAACTCCACCCCCTTTCCTACACTCCCAGTCTAAACTCCACCCCCTTTCCTACACTCCCAGTCTAAACTCCACCCCCTTTCCTACACTCCCAGTCTAAACTCCACCCCCTTTCCTACACTCCCAGTCTAAACTCCACCCCCTTTCCTACACTCCCAGTCTAAACTCCACCCCCTTTCCTACACTCCCAGTCTAAACTCCACCCCCCCTTTCCTACACTCTCAGTCTTAACTCCACCCCCTTTCCTACACTCCCATTCTAAACTCCACCCCTTTTCCTACACTCTCAGTCTAAATTCCACCTCCTTACCTACACTCCCAGTCTAAACTCCACCCCTTTTCCTACACTCTCAGTCTAAACTCCACCTCCTTACCTACACTCCCATTCTAACATTCTAAACTCCAACCCATTTCCTACACTCTCAGTCCAAACTCCACCCCTTTCCTACACTCTCAGTCTAAACTCACCCCCCCCCTTTCCTACACTCCCAGTCTAAACTCCACCCCCTTTCCTACACTCTCAGTCTAAACTCCATCCCCTTTCCTACACTCTCAGTCTAAACTGCACCCCCTTCCCTACACTCTCATTCTAAACTTCACCCCCTTTCCTACACTCCCAATCTAAACTCCACCCCCTTTCCTACACCCTCCGTCTAAACTCCACCCCCTTTCAAAGACTCCGAGTCTAAACTCCACCCCTTTTCCTATACTCCCAGTCTAAACCCCACCCCCGCTCACCCACCCCTAACTTCGGCTCTCATAATCTCACCTTCCATCATCCCCATCTTAACCTCCCGCCAATTCCCCACTCCCCCCACCCCTTCACTTCGAGCCCAAACAAACATAATTTATTCTCAATAATGTCACATGACGTCATCTCTGTGTTTTGTCTATAAATTAATTCATGGATCAGATTAGACTTAATTCCCAGTTCCCTTTTTTTCGTCCAATGGTGTACCAGGGGCAGATAACTGTTTTCCTATCACAAACCCCAAGCCAGGTCCGTAATATTTTGGCTGGCCGCTATTATTCATTGATATCAAATTCGAAAATAGTAATTAATAATGATAATAAAACAGGAAATTATTGATTGATTTTTCTTGATTTAAGTTGACATTTATGTCATAACAGATAATGTATTTAACTTGATTCTTGATGATTGTTTGTGTTTGAAAGATCTTCAAAACAACACTGTAAGCTCAATGAAGCCGGAAGCAGATGGTTCAGTTTATAAATTTTATTTTATTTGTTTTAAATAGTTGCTTGGTTTAAATTTGTTTTAAATAGTTGCTGACAGGTTGTAAGTGCCGCGGAACTTTGAAGCCATATTTATCTTTTGATCTTGAAAGTTTGGGCAAGTTGTTGGGCTGTAGAATATCACAAGAAACTTGTCTAGAGTTTCAGAAACAAACATTTTAAAAATATCAGCAGAATCAAAATCTGCCCAAGACATTTTTTTTGTTTTTTGAACCAGTGCAGACTAATTTTTGGCCTCCCGAACATCTACTCGCTGCTCAAATAATGGACCTATGGCTTGGTACATATACGCTGCTCAAACAATGGAACGCAAAACTTGGCTACTTACAAGCTGTCCAACAATGGAACGCTAACTTGGCCACTCACACGCTGTCCAACAATGGAGCGCTGACTTGGCCACTTATACGCTGTCCAACAATGGAACGCTAACTTGGCCACTTATACGCTGTCCAACAATGGAACGCTAACTTGGCCACTTACACGCTGTCCAACAATGGAACGCTAACTTGGCCACTTACACGCTGTCCAACAATGGAACGCTAACTTGGCCACTTACACGCTGTCCAACAATGGAACGCTAACTTGGCCACTCACACGCTGTCCAACAATGGAACGCTAACTTGGCCACTTACACGCTGTCCAACAATGGAACGCTAACTTGGCCACTTACACGCTGTCCAACAATGGAACGCTAACTTGGCCACTTACACGCTGTCCAACAATAGAACGCTAACTTGGCCACTTATACGCTGTCCAACAATGGAACGCTAACTTGGCCACTCACACGCTGTCCAACAATGGAGCGTTAACTTGGCCACTTATACGCTGTCCAACAATGGAACGCTAACTTGGCCACTCACACGCTGTCCAACAATGGAGCGTTAACTTGGCCACTTATACGCTGTCCAACAATAGAACGCTAACTTGGCCACTTACACGCTGTCCAACAATGGAACGCTAACTTGGCCACTTACACGATGTCCAACAATGGAACGCTAACTTGGCCACTTACACGCTGTCCAACAATAGAACGCTAACTTGGCCACTCACACGCTGTCCAACAATGGAGCGCTGACTTGGCCACTTATACGCTGTCCAACAATGGAACGCTAACTTGGCCACTTACACGCTGTCCAACAATGGAACGCTAACTTGGCCACTTACACGCTGTCCAACAATGGAACGCTAACTTGGCCACTCACACGCTGTCCAACAATGGAGCGTTAACTTGGCCACTCATACGCTGTCCAACAATGGAACGCTAACTTGGCCACTTACACGCTGTCCAACAATGGAACGCTAACTTGGCCACTTACACGCTGTCCAACAATGGAACGTTAACTTGGCCACTTACACGCTGTCCAACAATGGAACGTTAACTTGGCCACTTACACGCTGTCCAACAATGGAGCGTTAACTTGGCCACTTACACGCTGTCCAACAATGGAACGTTAACTTGGCCACTTACACGCTGTCCAACAACGGAACGCTAACTTGGCCACTTACACGCTGTCCAACAATGGAGCGTTAACTTGGCCACTTACACGCTGTCCAACAATGGAACGTTAACTTGGCCACTTACACGCTGTCCAACAACGGAACGCTAACTTGGCCACTTACACGCTGTCCAACAATGGAACGCTAACTTGGCCACTTACACGCTGTCCAACAACGGAACGCTAACTTGGCCACTTAATCCGTAAGAAAGTATGCCGCATACAAAAAGATATTATGGACTACTACAACTACCATGTGGGGGAGCAGCGATAATTCAATGGTTAGTGAACTGGACTACACAGGAGAAGAGGTCGGATTCGATCCTGATCGACGTCTTCCCGGTTCAACCAGCCTTAGATGGGACCAGACTTTTTTCTGGGAAAGTAAATGGGCACGGGCGTAATACCGACCAGATTACCCCAAAAATCATGCGTCGAAAGTCTATACAAATTATGGTCTCTAACACCATATTCCCTATGTAACGTGACATAAAGACTCTGAACATAAACCCTGCAGCCTGGATGGACATAGCTGCAGACCGCAATATCTGGAAACACACTCTACAGGTCTAACTCAAGCAAGAAGTTTGAACTCACAAACAAAGAAAATACCCGGAGACAAGAAATTTAAAAAATAACATTTTTCTAGGGGCACTGCAAAATCCATAGTCAACTATGACAGACTGAGGCAACTCCTACTACTACAACAACAACTACAACAACAACAACTACAACTACAACTACTTCAACTACAACAACAACTACTACTACTTTTACTACTACTACAACTACTACTACAACAACTACTACTACAACAACTACTACTACAACTACTACTACAACAACTACTACTACAACTACTACTACAACAAATACTACTACAACAACTACTACTACAACTACTACTACAACTACTACTACTACAACTACTACTACAACAACTACTACTACAACTACTACTACAACAACTACTACTACAACAACTACTACTACAACTACTACTACAACTACTACTACAACTACTACTACTACAACAACTAC
This sequence comes from Megaustenia siamemsis, assembly GCA_032433765.1. Taxonomy (NCBI): domain Eukaryota; kingdom Metazoa; phylum Mollusca; class Gastropoda; order Stylommatophora; family Ariophantidae; genus Megaustenia; species Megaustenia siamemsis. Next base: position 77,867,901 of record JAVIAB010000001.1, read on the forward strand.
TACTACAACTACTACTACAACAACACCTACTACAACAACTATTACTACAACTACCACTACAACTACTACTACAACTACTACTACAACTACTACTACTATTAGAGCTACTACTACTAATACTACTACAACTACAACAACTACTACTACTACTATTACTACTACTATAACTACAACAACTACTACTACTACAACAACTACTACTACTACTACTACTACTACCACAACTACTACTACAACTACAATTACTTCTACTGCTACTACAACTACTACTACACCTACTACAACTACTACTACTACAACAACTGCTACTACTACAACTACTACAACTACTACTACTACTATAACTACTACAACTACTACTACTACAACTACTACTAATACTACAACTACTACAACTACTACTACTACTACTTCTACAACTACAACTAGAACTACAATTACTACTACTGCAACTAATTCTACTACTAAAACTACTACTAATACTGCAACTACTACTACTACTACTACTACAACAACTACTACTACAACTACTACTACAACTACTACTATTACAATAACTACTACTACTACTACTACTACAACTACTACTACTACTACAACTACTACTACTGCTACAACTACTACTGCAACTACTACTAGTACTACATCTACTACTACTACAACTACAACTACTACTACAATTACTACTACAACTACTACTGCAACAAGTACTACTACTACTCCAACTACTACTGCAACTACTACTGCAACTACTGCTACTACAATCTAAACAATAAAATGCAAAGAAAATCAACATCTGCTGCCATCACTTTCTAGTCTGTACCAAGGCATATAACTCAACATGAACACCAGACACAACTCAACGGAAACACCAATCACAACATAGAAAAATCTCCGATAATAAGCGTATTCTACCTCTTGTGGTTATAGCTAGTCAAAGGCCCCGGTATCACTGCAAACAATTGCTCAACCGCCCGTGCCAGTGAAATCATCTGAGTTAAAACTCATCTCATTGAAGAACCCAAACAAAGAAAGTCAGCTGTTGTCCCCATCATAGCAGCTACAGCACACACCAAAAGCCATAAGGCCAAGCTGCACCGAAAGTGAACGCTGCTGATCTGTCCTATATCATACGATATTATCATTCATCGTAAGTAATCGGAATATCGAAACACGATTCGGGGGAAAAAAAACAGCTCATGGTGTGCTTAGAGCACTAAACTCAATAGCTACCTACCTTCTTCTAGCTCTTACAGCAGGCAGACACACCGAATACTTCTTAAATAAACTCACTTGTTATTCCAATCCAGGAAACTGAAACGTACATCAATAACTAACACGTGATCGCCATGTCTGCGACATCCATGATGTAGACATTATTGTGCTTGTCTAACTTCTTCATTCATTGCTTCTTTGGTTTATTTTTGATACAAATACATCCGAGTTTCAAATGTTTGTATTCAGAGCGGCGTTACAAAATACACTCGACTATTTGTTTTTTTATATTTTAGGGAGCCACGATAGCCCAGTGGTTAGTGAACTGAGCTACAAAGGACAAGAGGTAGGGTTCGATCCCAACAGACGGTTTCCGGTTCACCCAGCCTTAAATGAGTACCGGATATTTTTCTGGGAAAGTAAAGCCGGATGGGCGTAATACCGACCACATTAACAAAAAAATCATGTGTCTGTAAAATGTATGGTCACTAACACCATATTCCCTATGCGCCACTTGGCGTGACGGGGGCTCTTTACTCTTACTATTCGTTTTTGTTAAAACATTTGTGTTTCAAATGATTTGATCAAACATTAGCACTTATTTTCTGATGAGTTTACAAGTTCATGTATCGGTGCTTTCAATGATATTTACGTTACAGGTGAATTCATTACCGATGTGCTCTGGATTTTTCGTGTAAGTGAGTCAGATTGCCGGTATATTTTGAGATCTTTGCCATTTAAATAACCATTTGTTTTCTTCGTGTGATGCAGGTTTCTCTCTCTCTCTCTCTCTCTCTCTCTCTCTCTCTCTCGCTCTCTTAATCTTACTATTTTTTTGCCCCTCTCCATGAAGCAAAAATAAATGTTTTAAGAAGAATATTTTTTTTAATAAACAAAGATTTATATTTAAATGTTTTTTGTTTTTTTGTATTTTGTTTTTGGCAAATGGAAAACTCAGAAAGATATAATCATCTGATTTGCCACTAAGATTTTATCTGATATTAATATAACTGTTATGTTATATTTATGCCACATTTTATGTTATTTCGGTTATTTTTGTTCGCAATGACTATAGCTGAAGTTGGAAGTAAAAAAAGGAATTATGATGATGGGATTAACCATTCGCGAGATATGGCTTTAGTTGAGAAAGAAACCTGGCCATAAATGACAAGTTCATGGCCAGAAAAAGTTGATGGCAATGGGGAATTTACAAATCATCATCGTCATCATCATCATCATCATCATCACCATCATAGAGTGCCGTCACCGCGTCAAGGTTGGCTACCATGGAGCGCCATTCCCCTCTATCTCTTGTTTCGATGGTGCAGGTTGTCATAGGCTCTCTTGACCATCTTTTGATGTTACTCGTCCATGTTAGTCTTGGTCTGCCTCTACCTCCTTTACCTTGTATTTTCCATTCCAATATTACTTTTAGTAAGTTGTTGTGTCTTTTAACATGGCCCAAAAATGTCACTTGTCATGTTTTAATTGTGTTTAGTAGTTCTCTTTTCATTTTTAGTTGTTTTAAAACTTCATCGTTTGTGAATTTACGAAAACTGAATAAAATAGGGACATGGGATAACCTGAGGATACCAAGAAAGTCAAGTTTGGAGAAGTTTGTGATAAAGGGAAAGTTAACATTATAAGGATCAATGCGATAAAGGGAAGGTTAACATTATAGGGATCATTGTGATAAAGGGAAAGTAACATTATAGGGACCATTGTGATAAATTGAAAGTAACATTATAGCATTATAGGGATCATTGTGATAAAGGGAAAGTAACATTATAGGAATCATTGTGATAAAAGGAAAGTTAACATTATAGGGACCATTGTGATAAATTGAAAGTAACATTATAGCATTATAGGGATCATTGTGATAAAGGGAAAGTTAACATTATGGGGATCATTGTGATAAAGGGAAAGTTAACATTATAGGGATAATTGTGATAAAGGGAAAGTTAACATTATAGGGATCATTGCAATAAAGGGAAAGTTAACATTATAGGGAGCATTGTGATAAAGAGAAAGTTAACATTATAGGTAGCATTGTGATAAATGGAAAGTGACATTATAGGGATCATTGTGATAAAGGGAAAGTTAACATTATAGGGATCATTGTGATAAACGGAAAGTAACATTATAGGGATCATTGTGATAAAGGGAAAGTTAACATTATAGGGATAATTATGATAAAGGGAAAGTTAACATTATGGGATCATTGTGGTAAAGGGAAAGTTAACACTATAGGGATCATTGTGATGAAGGGAAAGTTAACATTATAGGGATCGTTGTGATGAAGGGAAAGTTAACATTATAGGGATCATTGCGATAAAGGGAAATTTTAACAGTATAGTGAACGTTGTGTTTTTTGATCAGACGAAAGTTAACAGTATAGGGATGTCTGTGAAAATGGGAAAGTTAACAGTATGGGGATGTCTGTGATAAGGGGAAAGTTGACAGTATAAGGGAACTTTCAGGTAAAGGGAAAGTTAAGCCTTTTCATTTTATTATAACGAGAAAGCAAGAGCCGGAAATAATCTTGAGATAAATAGAAAGTTTGAGACATTGAAAAACTTGTTATAACTGGAAAATTAGAGACATGGATAACATTGTTATAACTGGAAAGTTAGAGACATAAATAAACTTGTTATAACTAGAAAGTTAGAAATCACATTACTCTAGAGCATAAACGGGCAGAAAAGACTAGAAATGCATAAAGGAAAGATATGAGATTAAAGGAAAATCGAAATTAAATAAAAATGTGTGTGTTATTAGAGCATGGATCTAGGACAACGCTTCAGAGGTAGACCATGAAGATGATGGTTTCAATGCATCAAAGAGACACTGAGCATAACAACAGAAGAAGTTGGAGATAGGGCTAGAGACAGAGATTCTTTCAGACGGGCTGTAATGAATGCAACGTTCTGTGGGAGATCTGGCTAGAGACAGAGATTCTTTCAGACGGGTTGTGTTGAATGCAACGTTCTGTGGGAGATCTGGCTAGAGACAGAGATTCTTTCAGACGGGTTGTGTTGAATGCAACGTTGTGTGGGAGATCTGGCTAGAGACAGAGATTCTTTCAGACGGGCTGTGATGAATGCAACGTTCTGTGGGAGATCTGGCTAGAGACAGAGATTCTTTCAGACGGGCTGTGATGAATGCAACGTTGTGTGGGAGATCTAGCTAGAGACAGATTCTTTCAGACGGGCTGTGATGAATGCAACGTTGTGTGGGAGATCTAGCTAGAGACAGAGATTCTTTCAGACGGGCTGTGGTGAATGCAACTTTCTGTGTCATATATGGCAAGAGACAGAGATTCTTTCAGACGGGCTGTGGTGAATGCAACATTCTGCAAAGAAAATGCGACCTGTTGATGCATGTGTTGTTTATTACATTAAGAAAATTTTTATTATGTCCACTTATAGTGTAAAATGTTTAGGGGAGATGCAGTTTTGGGACCCAGAGCCATGGATATGTAAGTCCTTTACGCTGCCAGATTTTTCTATTACCGTCTTTATATTTGACACTTAATTTTCTTAGAGTTTGGAAACCAGAACTTCGCCTGTTATATCAGAGTCTGGATGTCATGAGATGGTCAACACACGCTATCGTTCCGTTTGTGTTTGAGTCAAGTAATAAGACAACGGGGAACAAAGGTATAGAGCCCAGCTACCTCTTTCTTTCTTTTCTCTTTCTCACTGATACCGAAAAGATGCCGTGGTTATATCATTTGTCGCTCTTGCGGTAATCGAACTGTCTGAATTAGTGATTTTCCTTTGTTGTTACGTGTCAGATAGAATCAAGATGCAACAAAGCTTGTCAAATCATTGGACAGTTATCACCACTATTGTCCAACAAGGAATTAACTCTGGAGGCAAAACGAGCACTATACAATACAATCTTCATCCCAATGTTGTGCTGCCAATGCCAGACATGGACCCTAGATGCAAGAACAATAAGAAAAATAACCTCTACAGAGATGAAATGTGTTAGACCAATGACAGGAAACAGTCTGAGAGATAAGATCAGAAATGAAGAACTGAGAAAAAAGCTAGGAATAGCCACTGCCATAGAATATATAAGGAAACGACTGATAAAATGGTCTGGTCACGTGACAATGCAGAAAGAACAAAACACAACACAACGAGCCTTAAATAAATGTGATGAGAACACCAGACCCAAGGGTCGACCACGATAAAGATGGGTCGATGGAATATTAGAAGTACTAGGAAACATAACAGCAGCAGAGGCGAACAAAAGAGCAAAATACCGCAAATTATATCTCCCCTCGACGCTGAAAGGCAGATGAGGAAGGAAAGAGGAAGAAGAAGAAGAAGTTACATGCCTCTGTCACTGAATTTATCCATCTTCTTCTGGGTTTTCCTCTTGGTCTTTTCCCATGTATTCTCGAGAAGAACGCCTTTGATGGTGATTGGTAAGGATTAATTCTTACCAGGTGGCCAAACCATTTAAGTTGTTGTTGTTCTATATATACTTGGCAGGGTTTTGTTCCTGCAATTTTTCTTATGGTTTCATTTGGTATTCTATCTCTTCTTGTGTTGTTTGTTACTTTTCTCAAGCATCGCATCTCACATATATTGATCTTTCTTAAATGTGATTTAGAAAGGGTCCATGTTTGACTTTCATAGCACAAAGTTGGTATGAAAATGCTATTTAAAATGCTACTGTCAGCCACGTCACTTGCCGCAAAGGGAAGATTGTGCTAGTGCCCACATTTTTTTGTACGGACTTTCGGCACATCATATTTTTGGTAATGTGGTCAGTACTAGGTCCATGCCACTTTTCTTCTCCAGAAAAATCTGATACCTTTTATGGTTGGGTGAATCTGGCAACTGTCGATTAGGATCCGACCCGACATCCTTAGTAATCAAGTGCACTAACTGAGCTATCGCGGACAACCTGACATCCTTAGTTACTAAGTTCACTAACTGAGCTATCGCTGACAACCACACATCCTTAGTTACTAAGTTCATTAACTGAGCTACCGCTGACAACCAGACATCCTTAGTTACTAAGTTCATTAACTGAGCTATCGCTGACAACCAGACATCCTTAGTTACTAAGTTCACTAACTGAGCTATCGCGGACAACCTGACATCCTTAGTTACTAAGTTCACTAACTGAGCTATCGCTGACAACCACACATCCTTAGTTACTAAGTTCATTAACTGAGCTATCGCTGACAACCAGACATCCTTAGTTACTAAGTTCACTAATTGAGCTATCGCTGACAACCACACATCCTTAGTTACTAAGTTCACTAACTGAGCTATCGCTGACAACCACACATCCTTAGTTACTAAGTTCACTAACTGAGCTATCGCCGACAACCAGACATCCTTAGTTACTAAGTTCACTAACTGAGCTATCGCTGACAACCACACATCCTTAGTTACTAAGTTCATTAACTGAGCTATCGTTGACAACCAGACATCCTTAGTTACTAAGTTCACTAACTGAGCTATCGCTGACAACCACACATCCTTAGTTACTAAGTTCATTAACTGAGCTATCGTTGACAACCACACATCCTTAGTTACTAAGTTCATTAACTGAGCTATCGCTGACAACCACACATCCTTAGTTACTAAGTTCATTAACTGAGCTATCGTTGACAACCAGACATCCTTAGTTACTAAGTTCACTAACTGAGCTATCGTTGATAACCACACATCCTTAGTTACTAAGTTCATTAAATGAGCTATCGTTGACAACCAGACATCCTTAGTTACTAAGTTCATTAAATGAGCTATCGTTGACAACCAGACATCCTTAGTTACTAAGTTCACTAACTGAGCTATCGCTTGCAACCAGACATCCTTAGTTACTAAGTTCACTGACTGAGCTATCGCTGACAACCACACATCCTTAGTTACTAAGTTCATTAACTGAGCTATCGTTGACAACCAGACATCCTTAGTTACTAAGTTCACTAACTGAGCTATCGCTGACAACCACACATCCTTAGTTACTAAGTTCATTAACTGAGCTATCGTTGACAACCACACATCCTTAGTTACTAAGTTCATTAACTGAGCTATCGCTGACAACCACACATCCTTAGTTACTAAGTTCATTAACTGAGCTATCGTTGACAACCAGACATCCTTAGTTACTAAGTTCACTAACTGAGCTATCGTTGATAACCACACATCCTTAGTTACTAAGTTCATTAAATGAGCTATCGATGACAACCAGACATCCTTAGTTACTAAGTTCACTAACTGAGCTATCGCTTGCAACCAGACATCCTTAGTTACTAAGTTCACTAACTGAGCTATCGCTGACAACCAGACATCCTTAGTTACTAAGTTCACTGACTTAGCTATCGCAGACAACCAGACATCCTTAGTTACTAAGTTCACTAACTGAGCTATCGCCGACAACCACACATCCTTAGTTACTAAGTTCACTAACTGAGCTATCGCTGACAACCACACATCCTTAGTTACTAAGTTCACTAACTGAGCTATCGCTGACAACCACACAATCTTAGTTACTAAGTTCACTAACTGAGCTATCGCTGACAACCAGTCATTCTTAGTTACTAAGTTCACTAACTGAGCTATCGCTGACAACCAGACATCTTAGTTACTAAGTTCACTAACTGAGCTATCGCTGACAACCACACAATCTTAGTTACTAAGTTCACTAACTGAGCTATCGCTGACAACCACACATCCTTAGTTACTAAGTTCACTAACTGAGCTATCGCCGACAACCAAACATCCTTAGTTACTAAGTTCACTAACTGAGCTATCGCTGACAACCACACAATCTTAGTTACTAAGTTCACTAACTGAGCTATCGCCGACAACCAGACATCCTTAGTTACTAAGTTCACTAACTGAGCATCGCCGACAACCACACATCCTTAGTTACTAAGTTCACTAACTGAGCATCGCCGACAACCACACATCCTTAGTTACTAAGTTCACTAACTGAGCTATCGCCGACAACCAGACATTCTTAGTTACTAAGTTCACTAACTGAGCTATCGCTGACACCCATACATCCTTAGTTACTAAGTTCACTGACTGAGCTATCGCCGACAACCAGACATCCTTAGTTACTAAGTTCACTAAATGAGCTATCGCTGACAACCACACATCCTTAGTTACTAAGTTCACTAACTGAGCTATCGCCGACAACCAGATATAGTTCTAACGTCAGAATCTCTGTAACTAGGTCTGGTAACTGGATTCTGCCCGGACACTCGGACTTCTCTATATCAGACAGACAGTAAGTCCACTTATATTATCGGTGTAAACTAATGTTTAGTACGTTACCTCCCCCTTGGGCCAAACTCCATAATTCGGAGTGGCGCCATTCTGAGTGTACCCTCACACAAACATCAGGATAATCTGGGTGCGACTTGTATATCTCTCAGACACATTAATTGTTCCATTTCTTGTCTCTGGTCCTAGTTGATTCGGGTGAAGCTTTTTTTGCTCCAGCTAATAAATAAATAGGTTGCTGCTGAATTCTGTAAGCAAAGAGGGCGCTCTTCGTCTGGCAGGTCAGACTGTTCAAAGTTGTAGAAGGGATTTCAGCAATAATAAGAGACACACAAGACAAAGCCAATTACATCAAAAACAATTTACAAATATAATTCATTCTACCGTTGTGGTAGCAAAGCCGAGTCTAGACGCTAAACTCAAGAACAATAAGAATAATAACCACGACAGAGATGAAATGTTTTAGACGCATGACAGGAAACAGCCACCAAAATAAGATCAGAAGTGAATAAGGAAAAAGTGTTGCAATATTAAAACGAATTAAGGACAGTAAACAAACAAATGAAAATACGATTAGAGGCCACAGAGATGGGATTTTTCAGAAGAATGTTGAAAATGCACTGGACAGCTATAAAGACCAATTAGAACATTCTCAAAGAGGATTAACACAAAAAGGAATCTCCTAAAATACACTTACAGCATTGAAGGATCCAAACAAAGAAAGACAGGTGCAGTCCATATCATAGCAAACACAGCACACGTCAGAAGATATAAGGCGTAACCGCACCGAAAGTGAACGCAGCCAAACTGTCCTTCGTAATAGAATATCATCATTCATCGTGTACAAACGGAGTATCAAAACAAAATCCTTCTGAAATACACAGCTCACTTATGTGATTAGTACTGTTATTGTTATTATTGTTTATATAAAAGATGAAGCCTCAGTGGCTAAGTGATTAGTACGCTGCCTCGCTAAGAAGACGGGTCAGGGTTTAGGTCCTAAAAATAGAGTACTTTCTTTTCCGACCTGACTAATGTTAGACAAACCTTCAAGCTTACATTTGTTTTCCGACCTGACTAATGTTAGACAAACCTTCAAGTTTACATTTGTTTTCAGACCTGACTAATGTTAGACAAACCTTCAAGTTTACATTTGTTTTCCGACCTGACTAATGTTAGACAAACCTTCAAGTTTACATTTGTTTTCTGACCTGACTAATGTTAGACAAACCTTCAAGTTTACATTTGTTTTCCGACCTGACTAATGTTAGACAAACCTTCAAGTTTACATTTGTTTTCCGACCTGACTAATGTTAGACAAACCTTCAAGTTTACATTTGTTTTCCGAACTGACTAATATTAGACAAACCTTCAAGTTTACATTTGTTTTCCCGACCTGACTAATGTTAGACAAACTTCAAGTTTACATTTGTTTTCCGACCTGACTATTGTTAGACAAACCTTCAGGTTTACATTTGTTTTCTGACCTGACTAATGTTAGACAAATCTTCAAGTTTACATTTGTTTTTCGACCTGACTAATATTAGACAAACTTCAAGCTTACATTTGTTTTCCGACCTGACTAATGTTAGACAAACCTTCAAGCTTACATTTGTTCTCGATTCAAATGTGTTGATACTGACGAATAATTTCAGGGTAAGAGGTATGTTTACAACACTCGAAAACAAATCACAAACAATCAACAACAGAAAAATAACCAAAAGAACAATACACATTCCGAAGCAGGATCGAACCCGTTAATAGAAAAATACAGACACACAATTTGTTCCCGAGATGTGTTCGCAACCCGATGCCATAGTCATAAGTACACATGTGTGAAAGACTTCTCCATTAATATCTACTTTTTTAGGTAGCTGAGTTGGTCGTGAGTTCTAGCGTTTGCTTTCTGGGGGTAAGACGCTGTGCCGAAAGGTACGGGTCTGATCCTGATTCGGACCATCTATTGCTCTTAGTTTTTCTGTTGTTGATATTTTATTATTCATTTCCAAGTGTTATAAACATACCTCTTCCCCTGAAATGATTCAACTATCTGTCACATCGAAAGTCTCCTTCTATAATAGCATTCATTTATTATTGTCTCCTGTGTGTATACCACCTTGCTAAACTAGGAGTATGGGGAATACGGTTCCAGTGAGCATAGTTTTTCACGTCCACCAACAACATATGTTTGGGTAATGTGGACGGCATCACGCCAGGCTGATTCTTCAACCTAGAGAGGTGTACGTGGTATTTATTTTTAGCGGCTGGGTGAACCCCGGAAGTTTGTCAGGTCTGAAACAAAATTCGATACTTCTTCCAGGAACTAAACCCGGACTCTTGTGTCCAGAAAGGAAGCGCGTTGACCGCTCAGCCAACAAGACTCCAAGTCTTCAACAGCTGTCACATGTATGGGTGAAAGTGTGTGATATAGTGTGTTTTTGCGTGATAGTGTGCACGGATGTGATAGTGCATGTGTCAGATAGCGTGTAGCAAGATCAAATAATGAGTAATAGGGAGAGAAGATCTAACAATCGAGTATAAATAACACTGGACGAAAATGGACGAATCATTACTAACTCCAGAGAAAACGTGTCAAGTAGAAAGAAACAAAAACAAAAAAAACAACGCTTAAACGAAAATGGACAGGTAGAAATTATAGTAACACGAGCCAATCGGATAGAAAAATAATGTAAGGGTGTCAATGTTACCAGATGAATAGTTGAAACAGGGTCAGACGTGATCGGGACAGTGGGAGAATACTGAATGGAAAACACGGGAAAATAGACTCTGTTAACTTAGCGAGACAGACCGTTAACTTTATTTGACAGACAACTAACTTTGTGAGATCGACAGCTAACTTTATGTGATTGGTCGTTACAGTTAATGAAAGTAGACTTTGAAGATAGAGAGCAACGTAATTTGTTTTAAAAATGTTTTTTTTTTTCTATATACTCTTTGTGACGTATTTGCCATATACTTTATCTATACAAATAGCTCAGTGGTTAGTGAACTGGACTACAAAGGACAAGAGGTAGGGTTCGATCCAACCGACGGCTTCCAGGTTCACCCAGCCTTTAATGGGTACCTGATTTTCTTTCTGGGAAAGTAAAGTAGCACGGGCGTAATACCGACCACATTACCCCAAAAATCATGTGCTGAAGGTCTGTAAAATGTATGGTCACTAATACCATATTCCCTATACGCCACTTGGCGTGACGGGAGTACTTTACTTTTTTTTTTTTTTATCTATACATGCCCGTTATTACCCGCAATAATAAACAAATCAAGAACTACTGGAACTAGCAGCAGATCGTCAATCATGGACAACTACATTTACCGCCCTATGTGACGTCTTCAGCCCGAGAATGAAATGAAAGCATTACCTGCAATGTTTGGTCAGAACTTTCTTAATTTTCTTCTGTAAAATAAAATTTCAAAAATCTCACTGTCTCCATTCTTAAAAACAAATGTAACTCACTTGTGTTTACTTATAATGATGGGATCAATATAGCTTTGAGGAAAGTCGAATCAAAACATTGGGACATCATTTGGCTAAAATGTGTAGAATTAAAATAAATCGGAGCTTGCAGCGAAAAGGCGATATGAAAAATGAAAGACTGTGACGAGAATATGAAAGACTGTGACGAGAATATGAAAGACTGTGACGAGAATATGAAGGAAACGTAATAACAGCAATGAAATTATGAAGAATAAAAAAGCAAACACAGTCAGATGAAGAAATAAAAATGAATAAGAATCAAGACCTTTTTTAAAAGTGAGAGAGAAACACAGCAGAAACAAAATCTTAACAATAAATATAAGAAGAAGGACTAAGGGGGAAAAAAAGAAATGAAAATATAAAAATATTGAAAGAAATGAAAAGTTTTAAGTGGTTTATTTACTCCATTGAAATATACACACAGAAAGAAGGAAACAGAAAAAATTAATGGATAAGTGCAAAGAAGGAAAGAGAAAAATGAAGAGGTAAATGCAAAGAAGGAAAGAAAACAATAAAGATAAAAATGAAGAGGTAAATGCAAAGAAGGAAAGATAACAATGAAGGGGTAAAAGCAAAGATGGAAACGAATATGGATATATATATATATATATATATATATATATATATATATATATATAGAGAGAGAGAGAGAGAGAGAGAGAGCAAATGTAGATAAAGACGAGTGATGTTTAATGTCAACTAATCACACGAGCTCTGACAAGGGGCGAGAACCTCAAATTCACTTTCCAGGTTTCTGTCGTTAACCCGGCGCGTGTCTGTCTCGTGAACAACAGAACTCAGACAATAACTGCACGTGCATTGCATGTTTACAGCTGCCTGGACTGTCAGGTGTAAACACGAGAGCTTTGGCCGTAAAATAGGCCCTCATCAGCGCATATATGGCAATCAATGTGACAAGGAAATCTTTTAAGGAGATCGGGCGGAAGTACTCGTGTGTGAGTGGAGTTCTGGGATATCGTAAGTAGGTTGTAGTTTTGTGGAAATGTGGAGTTGGGTGGAGTATGAGGGTGGAGATTAGGGATATGTAAAGTAGGATGTAGATTTGTGGAGTTGTGTGGAGTATTAGGGTGGAGATTTGGAATATCAAAAGCAGGATGTAGATTTGTTGAACTTGATGGAGTATGAGGGTGGAGATCTGGGATATGAAAATAGGATGTAGATTTGTTGAACTTGATGAAGTATGAGGGTGGAGATCTGGGATATGAAAATAGGATGTAGATTTGTGAAGCTTGGTGGAGTATGAGGGTGGAGATCTGGGATATGAAAATAGGATGTAGATTTGTGAAGCTTGGTGGAGTATGAGGGTGGAGATCTGGGATATGAAAATAGGATGTAGATTTGTGAAGCTTGGTGGAGTATGAGGGTTGAGGTCTGGGATATGAAAATAGGATGTAGATTTGTGAAGCTTGGTGGAGTATGAGGGTGGAGATCTGGGATATGAAAATAGGATGTAGATTTGTGAAGCTTGGTGGAGTATGAGGGTTGAGGTCTGGGATATGAAAATAGGATGTAGATTTGTGAAGCTTGGTGGAGTATGAGGGTGGAGATCTGGGATACCAAATGTATGACTGATGAGAAAGTCAACGTTTTGTACAAATGTGAAAGCATTTACAGGATGTGGAGTTTGGTGGAGTTAGGTGGAGTTTAGGACTGGAGGGTTGGAATATCAGAAGTAGGAGTGAGTAAAGGAATGAATGTTTTTTTGGGTGATGGGAGGGCATGGTGACATATTGATAAGACAGACGATGTGGAGCTTGGTGGAGTATTGGACAATTTGAGTGGTGGAGTAAACGATAATTATTTGAGTGGAAGAGCGAAGGTGGAGGAACGAGGTAAACAATATAATTTATTGTGGCTGCTGTACTGGGAGAACGATACAAGAGAAATAAATTCGACGTTGCGGCCGAACAAATTACCTTCCTCAGGTACACATACTAAGCTTATAAACATTTTAGGGCCGCTGCTCATACGGGATGGTGGACATGGCGAAGAAAGGCAGAAATCTCGCTTTTAGATTTAGTCCTGACATTAAAATAAAGAAGAACACAAATATTATAAATCTATTCTCAATAAATCATTGGGGAAAAATGCAGACACTTAAACAGACAGATATGAACAGAATAAAGATAAATAAATTTTCTATTTTGAAAAGGTAGACAGATATACAGGACAAGACAAGAAATGTCAAGACAAACGTAAAGAAGAAAGGTGTTCAAACAGACATAAGTCAGGGATACATTACGAGGAGAAACATAAGAATTTTCAAATTGAGAAAAAGCAGGCGGGCAGATCCAACCATTCCAAGTTATCTGTATACAATAAATGTTACATATTGTTATGTATTTGTGCTATTTTTGCGCTTGAGAAATTTGCTAAAATGAGTTCGTGCTTTCTCCAGTTTGAGACATCCCACACGGAAAAAACGTACAGAATTTTTATAAACATCGAAATTAGGCCACCCGCAGGAGAGTGATAAAAACGGAGGCTTTTGATTGGCTGCCGCAGCCGGAAATTAATGCGCACAAAGAGTTTGTTAGTTTATGTTCCAAAATGACGTTAACAAATGGCGGTCACCCAGCGCGTACAAAATAATGTTATTGATTTGGTTCTGTCGGAGAGATATTCAACAATATAGGAGACTTGGAGGATGATAGCGTGAATGCATTATTGGAGATGAGAAATGAAAAAGTAGAAACAAAATGTTATGATTAAAGTTTTATGTAATTAATGGACGACATAATTGAACGACTTTTCGGCTGAAAAGGCCTTCAGCAGGAGCAAGTAACACTGACACACAGATGTGTACTAGAGTAAACACGTAGGACGATATACAAACGTATAGTCGCAGCGGTATTGTACTAGTATGCGGCCAAGGCAAAGAAATGTATACCTGTAGTTGTAGTTAATTGAAGGCTCCGGTATCACTGTAAACAAATTAAAATCAATAATTGCGCAACCACCCATGCCAGGGGAATCATCCGAATAAACATCTCATCGCATTGATGCAAACAAAGAAAGGCAGCTGCAGTCCCTATCATAGCAAACACAGCACACGATAAAAGATATAAAGCGTAACCGCATCGAAAGTGAACGCAGCCAAACTGTCCTTCGTCATTCGATACCACCACTCATTATAAACAATCGGAATATCGAAACACGATCCAGATAAAATACACAGCTCTCGGTTTGTACAGAGCACTAAACTCAGTAGCTCCAGCAGCAAGCCGGACTGTGAATATGAGGAAACTGCAACAAGCAACACTTTTCAAACAGACCCTCAACGGTTTATGACGTCTATCCGCCATATTGACCGGAAGTCTGAAATAAATAAATGCATATAAATGCGAAGCTGCAGTAAGTGTATTAGTGCTGGTGAATGGTACTTATTGTGAGTGGAATTTACAGAATCCCGTGAATGTCCGAGCATTCACATTCAGGATATTACGAAATGTAAGAAAGATCTATAATGACGCATTTATCGCATTTCAATAATATATGATGAAGTGGTGAATAAAAGCAGCATGCCCAGTGCAGTCGCTGCAAGGTGTTCAAATCAGAGTATTTTAATTTTTAGTTCGGACTGGCGTCACAGCAGTCCAGGCATTCCGATATCCGGTCTGCTGATCGTTCCAGCAACCATCCAAGTGTGCGACTACTGATTGTTCGTGTCGTGCATTGGTTGAAAGTTGTGTTCTGTTCGGCTGAGAGTGCTTTTCCTGGTTTCTCCACTTGTAGCGCCGTGTTCGGCCATTGTTGTGACGTATTGGTTACCCTCAGCTTCCTGGTCACCATCTTGTGAGTGGTGTTCTTCAAAAGTTAAGACAGAATATTTTAACTTGATCCCCATGTACTTAAAAAGCAAACACTTTCACCCAACTGGGAATCGAACCCACGCCAATGTTTTTCCTATGAGAACGAATATCTATTTGACCACCTGATCTTCAGTAACGAAATGTACACACGATAATGAAAGCAAAAATGGAGTTTTAAAATGTTATTTAGAACCAGTTTTAACATATGGATGTAAATCATGGACATTAGGAAAACAGACAAGAAAATCACTGGAGACTCTAGAATTGAAATTTTACAGAAGATTGTTGAGAATATCATGGACAGCAAAGAAGAGTAATGAAAACGTTCTGAACGAGACCGAAGCAAAAAGAGAGCTAATTTCCAATATTGGGAAGAAACAATTATCATTTTTTGGTCATGTAATGAGAATGGAACAGCTGAAATATATTGTGGCAACTGGGAAAATTGAGGGACGAAGAGATAGAGGGAAGCAAATAAAAAAGATACCAGACAGATTAAGAGAATGGCTTGGCTACAATGTCAACAATAAAAATTATAAATAACTGTCGAGATCGAGAGTTGAGGAGAGACAGGATCACCTATACCAGGAGGCAAGGTACTTGATGATGATGGTAATACACGATTTCAGAAGCTCGGCTGGTTGTGCACAGCCCCAGCACAACATTGGTGGGCTCGTCTATCATTCTTACATTGTTGATATTTAAAGTGCTAGCAGCCTCAAAGGAACATCCTCGACGATAAAAACACACACTCGTTGATGGCTTTTACGTCGACACCCTGGGTGCATCGTATGCTATTTGAAAAACGTTGCATTCACCACAGCCGGTCGGAAACAATCTCTGTCTCTAGCCAAATCGCCCACAGAACGTTGCATTCCCTACAAACCGTCTGAAAGAATTTCTGTCTCTAGCTAGATCTCACACAGAACGTTACATTCACCACAACCCGTCTGAAAGAATCTCTGTCTCTAGCCAAATCTCCCACAGAACGTTGCATTCACCCCAGCCCGTCTGAAAGAATCTCTGTCTCTAGCCAAATCTCCCACAGAACGTTTCATTCACCCCAGCCCGTCTGAAAGAATCTCTGTCTCTAGCCAAATCTCACACAGAACGTTGCATTCACCCCAGCCCGTCTGAAAGAATCTCTGTCTCTAGCCAAATCTCACACAGAACGTTGCATTCACCACAGCCCGTCTGAAAGAATCTCTGTCTCTAGCCAAATCTCCCACAGAACGTTGCATTCACCACAGCCCGTCTGAAAGAATCTCTGTCTCTAGCTAGATCTCCCACAGAACGTTGCATTCACCACAGCCCGTCTGAAAGAATCTCTGTCTCTAGCTAGATCTCCCACAGAACGTTGCATTCACCACAGCCCGTCTGAAAGAATCTCTGTCTCTAGCTAGATCTCCCTCAGAACGTTGCATTCACCACAGCCCGATTGAAAGAATATCTGTCTCTAGCTAGATCTCCCACAGAACGTTGCATTCACCACAGCCCGATTGAAAGAATCTCTGTCTCTAGCTAGATCTCCCACAGAACGTTGCATTCACCACAGCCCGTCTGAAAGAATCAGTTTCTCTCCAGATCTCATACGGTTTCTGGCATGTTTCAGACCTCCTTGATATCTTGAAATAACTCTTCTTAGTCTGTCTCTGATGCGTTGTCCAGGAACCATACTTTCCATTATTATTTTTTCCGGCCTGCTATGTATTTTCACGTGACCATGGTATATACATTTGTTTTCTGTAGAATGGTGTTTGTAAGCCAGTTCTTTAATGTTTAAATCTTTCAACATGTCTTCATTACTCTTTTTCATTATCCAAAGTATCTTCAGGATTTCTCTGTAGCCTTTTGTTTCGAATGAATCGATTTTCTTCCTTGCGTTTTTCCGAGATTGTCCATAATTCATACCCATATGTTGCTTTCGGGAGGATACTTACATACAGTAATTTTAATTTTACTGCGTTGCTGGTGTTGTGCCACATGTTCTTCATAACATTTAATTGTTGTGTTGTTATTGCTAATTTTCATTTGATCTTTTGTCTGGCTGTCTCCATTCTTAGTTGCTACAGATCCCAAATATTCAGAGTCTGTTACAATATCAAGTTCCTCGCTGCTATGTTTCCTAGTGTTTTTAATATTCCGTCAATACATCTATTTCGTTGTCGACACTTGAGTCTGGTGTTCTCGCAACTTTCATTGAGGGTTGTTGTGTTTTGATCTTTCTGCCTTATCACGTGTTGAACCCATTTTATCTGTTGTTTCTGTATACATTATATGTCGTGGGTTATTCCCAGCTCTTTTCTCAGTTCTTCATTTATAATCTTGTCTCTAACGGCTGTTTCATATTAAAGATAAATATGTGGCCATCTGACGCCTTGACAGAGGGTTTGTAGCAAGCAATCACGATAAAAACAAGTCAGAAAAAAACAATCAACATTTTTCGGGCACATCGTGAGAAGAGGAAAGTTAAAATACTTTGTTACAACTAGCAAAATAAAAGGAAAGAGAGATCGCGGACGACGAAAGAGAGAAAATATTGGATAGTTTGGTGTCATGGCATGGAAAACAGTCAACAACAGAACTGATACGATGGATGCACTGTAGATAGAAGATTGTGGAAGGACATGATCGCCTATGCCAACCGGCATGGCATATAATGATGATGAATCAGGAAAAGTCAGTAGTTTTACAAAAATTTAGTGTCTTAGGTTGGACATTGCTTTGCTGAACAGCTTCTCTCGTGGTTGAATCTGTCAATATGGGATAGACAGACCGGCCACTAAACGAACAAGGTGTATTCGTGGTGCCTAGACTAGGCTAACCATATATCGCCCACTCATGTTAAAGGCACCTATGTTCTTTCTCAAACAGAAATCTACTTTTAATGTTTTTTTTTTTATTTTAGACAAAAGAACGTACAAACGTGTACTTTTGTGCTCAGAGTTGTGGGAGTACAAATGCACTCACATGTTCACAGACATAAGTTTAATTAACAAACGGTGGGTGAATGCGGCGTGCGGTTGTCGTCATAAACGATGAACATTGAGCTCCGTGATTACGGGCTGGAGATGTACAGGTTTATGTGTGTATGTACAGGTTGTCTTGTGTATGTACAGGTTGTCTTGTGTATGTACAGGTTGTCTTGTGTATGTACATGTTGCCTTGTGTATGTACAGGTTGTCTTGTGTATGTACAGGTTGTCTTGTGTATGTACAGGTTGTCTTGTGTATGTACAGGTTGTCTTGTGTATGTACAGGTTGTCTTGTGTATGTACAGGTTGTCTTGTGTACGTACAGTTTGTCTTGTGTATGTACAGATTTACTTGTGTATGTACAGGTTTACTTGTATATGTACAGGTTTACTTGTATATGTACAGATTTACTTGTGTATGTACAGGTTTACTTGTATATGTACAGATTTACTTGTGTATGTACAGATTTATTTGTATATGTACAGGTTTACTTGTATATGTACAGGTTTACTTGTATATGTACAGGTTTACTTGTGTATGTACAGCTTTACTTGTGTATGTACATGTCTATGTAGGTTATGAGCGCTGAGTTTTGAGAGGTTTCAGACACTGTCCATGTTGGTGGTGTGGTTCATTGACACCTTTACTGATAGCCTACCCGTTGAGGTAGACCACCCAAAGATTGTGACGTTTTCAGAATTACGAGCAGGGGCAGGTATTTGTAAAATGACGTCAGGCGTCTATGGCTAAAATACCTGAAGACGTCACAAGCCTGGGGTCCTCTCTGAAATATCCCCTCAGCCCCTCGGCTTTCATTATAAGTGGCAATAGTGTGGTCAAGTCTGTTCTTGAATGGAATCATTATCATTGCAGTCCAGGCATCCTTCACATCTGTTTATTTAAAACTCAAAGTGCCATTTTAGTTTCAATATTGACAGTTTTGTAGCATCTATGAATGAAGAAATACTGAGCCTAGTACATCCCCCACATTCGTAAAAATGGTAATGGTCTCACTGCACACGGCTCTGTTCTGGATGAGTTGCTTAATCTAAGCAAGTGACTTGATGCCCGCTGTTATTGCCTTCCGCTTTAATATTCATTTTAGTGTTTCTCTAGGTCGCCCTCTTTTTCGTTCACTCTCATGTTTCCATTTGAGGGCTTATTTTGAGAGTCCACTGCCTCCTCTCATCACATGGCCAACATATTACCACACTCATCTCTTGATTATGGTTGATATTTAGGATTTGTTACATATTACGCCGGTAGCATGAAATCACATACAGATGTAGTACAAAACTACACATGCAATTTACATATAGTGAATTCAGCACAGTTATATCCCCTTACAGATGTGTCTTGTTGTTTCCCCCGTTGCTATGATAATCATCATGTAACATAAACTTGTGTCTAGACATGACATTCCAACCACAATCCTACATTTCGACTTGTCATTGTTTTCTCATCTTATTTCTCACTCCATGAACGGGCCAACAACTGTGTTTTCATCCATTTCTCCTGTCTACATTCCTCTCAATAGTTTTCCATTTTTATTCTTCTTTCCTTCGTTTAAACACCATTACCTCCCCCCATCCCTCCCTCCATTATTTACTTCCATTGCCTTTCTTTTCTACGACTTCCTTCCTTCCTTCCTTCCTTCTTTACTTCCCTGCTCCCTTCCTTCCCTCCTCCCTCCTTCCTTCCTAACTTTATCCTAACGCTACTTCTTCATTTTCCGTACCTCCGAACGGTTTCATTTTACCTCCCCTTCTTTACATATATTTGTTTCTTCTTTCCCTTCCTTCCGTCTTTCCCCCTTTATTATTGTCTCTTTCCCTCCCTCCAGGACATACTTTTTCCTTTAAACTTTACTATTTAATGTTCTCTGGATACACATTTTCAAGTTTTGCTTTTCATAACGTCTGAACTATTTATAACACCGATACAACACGTTGTGTGTCCAACGTTGTGCTACCAATGCCAGACCTGGACCCTAGATGCAAGAACAATAAGAAAAATAACCTTTACAGAGATGAAATGTGTTAGGCGAATGACAGGAAACAGTCTGAGAGATAAGATCAGAAATGAAGGACTGAGAAAAAAGCTAGGAATAGCCCCCGCCATAGAATATATAAGGAAACAACACATAAAATGATTTGGCCGCGTGACAAGGCAGAAAGATCAAAACACAACACAACGAGCCTTCAACAAACGTTGTGAGAACACCAGACCCAAGGGTCGACCACGTAAAAGATGGATCGACGGAATATTAGAAGCAATAGGAAACATAACAGCAGCAGTTGCGAACAGAAGAGCAAAAGACCGCAAATTATATCTCCCCTCGACGCTGAAAGGTAGATGTGGAAGGAAAGAGGAAGAAGAAGATACAACACGAGCCATGTTTTGTTCTCACTTTATTCTCGTTCTCTTGCAGGTATGGGAATACCTGACATAAAAATTGAATTGAAAGGGAATAGAAGCAAAATTATAATTATTTACTTCAGATGGAACTATAGACTACCTGGACTTAATCTTGTGGATATAGACTGGTGTTTGTGACGAATATAACTTGTTACCCTACACCAGGATGCATTCAACTTGTTATTGTAGAGTTTCTTTAGTAAATTTGGTCTTTGTCGTCCTGGCTGACGGTTGGTTGCAAGAAATCATGATAAGTCAGTAGTTTGGTAATAATTGTAGTGTAATATGCTACATGCTGCTCTACTGAACAGCTTCTCCCATGGCTGAATCATCTGCCAATATTGGATAGGTAGATCCGGCCACAGAACAAACAAGATGTATTCGTGGTGCCTGCCCTCGCCTCCTTTCTTATGCATCTTTTTTCAGAATTTGGTATCAGCACTCAAAATTTGGTATCAGCACTCAGAATTTGGTATCAGCACTCACAATTTGGTATCAGCACTCAGAATTTGGTATCAGCACTCAAAATTTGGTATCAGCACTCACAATTTGGTATCAGCACTCAAAATTTGGTATCAGCACTCAGAATTTGGTATCAGCACTCATAATTTGGTATCAGCACTCATAATTTGGTATCAGCACTTATAATTTGGTATCAGCACTCATAATTTGGTATCAGCACTCACAATTTGGTATCAGCACTCATAATTTGGTATCAGCACTCATAATTTGGTATCAGCACTCATAATTTGGTATCAGCACTCATAATTTGGTATCAGCACTCATAATCAGATAATCAGACCGAAGTGGCAAAACAAAGGGCGCTCATCAAATAAAAACATCAGAAAAAAAACACAATCGAGATTTTTCGGGGCAAATTATGAGAAGAGGAAGTGGGAATATTTGGTTATATGTGGCGAAATAGAGGGAAAGAACGATCGCGAACGACAAAGAGAGAAGATGCTAGATAGCTAGGTGTCTGTGGCACGGTAAACAATCAAGAACAGAATTGATACATTTTTCTGTGGACAGAAAATTGTGGAAGGGCGTGATCGAAACGTCCACCGGTATGGCACATGATGATTGATATACCATGATGAGAGACTCTATGATATTCTGACGCGATGATTTTGTTTCCATTAAGCAGACATGTCAACGTTAACCTTCGTTGCATACAATGTCACAATTTATCAAATAATAAAACATAATCAGCATCTCTCTGCTACGGCCCATAATACAAAAGCCATCAAATTATCTGATCTTCATGTGAACCCTCTACTCTAATGTTATCTCCGCCTGCCCCATAGCAACTTCAACCCTCTAATCTATTGTTATCTTCTCTACCAAAATGACACCATCTTTCAGCAGCTGAGAATCCAATAATAGTCCCTTGCTAATTGTTCCTTTTTTCTAAACGCTTACCTTCCAGTTCACCATTTATTCAGTCATTTATCTTGTGATCCCCACATTTATTCTTGTGTTTACTCTCCCGACACTAGATGTGAACCTAACATTCACGCTTGTTGAAACTGTTCTACTTAACCTTCGCTTTGCCTCATTTCTTTTCAACACCTGATTTCTCTTTGTTTTGAGTGTAACCAACCAATCTTTGACCGCTCCACTTTGCTAGTCTTTTCTTATCTTAAAATGAACACTCCCACCCTGTAGCATAAACATTCTTATACATTCTTCTTGTTCTTCCTTTAACCTCTCTGTGGAGCAAAGGTCTTCAACAAACGCTTTCAGCTCTCTCTGTTGAGCAAAGGTCTTCAACAAACACTTTCAGCTCTCTGTGGAGCAAAGGTCTTCAACAAACACTTTCAGCTCTCTCTGTTGAGCAAAGGTCTTCAACAAACACTTTCAGCTCTCTGTGGAGCAAAGGTCTTCAACAAACACTTTCAACTCCCTGTGGAGCAGAGGTCTTCAACAAACACTTTCAGCTCCCCGTGGAGCATAGGTCTTCAACACACACTTTCAGCTCCCTATGGAGAATAGGTCTTCAATAAACACTTTCAGCTCCCTGTGGAGCAAAGGTCTTCAACAAACACTTTCAGCTCCCTGTGGAGCCAAGGTCTTCAACAAACGCTTTCAGCTCCCTGTGGAGCAAAGGTCTACAACAAACACTTTCAGCTCCCCGTGAATCAAAGGTCTTCAACAAACACTTTCAGCTCCCTGTGGAGCATAGATTTTCAATAAACATTTTCAGCTCCCTGTGGAGCAAATGTTTTGAACAAACACTTTCAGCTCCCTGTGGAGCAATGTTTTAAAAAAAAACACTTTCAGCTCCATGTGGAGCAAAGTTTTTCAAAAAAACACTTTCAGCTCCCTGTGGAGCATAAGTCTTCACCAAACACTTTCAGTTCCCTGTGGATCATAGTTCTTCAACAAATACTTCCCAAAACCATTCTGTTTCTTACTTTTATTTTAAGATCATTCCATGTCTTCCCCATCATCTTCATCTCTGCTCCCACATGTCTTATCCAAGAATATTTTTTCCTTCTTCTTTGTCTCTTCCCCTGTGAATTCCCAAAAAAAGGGCCTGTCGTGTAATACTCTCAGTTGGCTTTCGCAGTGTGTGTTCCGTCCAGAACCATCGCTGTATCTCTTTATCCACTGGTATTTGACTGGTACTTTTCCATAAATCTACATTAGTCACTTTGTCCTGCCATTTCGATCATTTTATTACACATTAATGTTTACATATGACATCATGTAGCAGTAGGTTCTTTCATTCTTTTTACTTTGTGTAAGTTGGAAGAGCTATTCTGTCTTTTAGTTACCGAGGATCTCACAAAATGAATGAAGACCTGCTGTTGAAATTCAAGTTGAAGGTTAATGTATGAGACGTTATTAGACGTCCAGATACAGTAACAATAATGCTCTCTGTTGTCACAGTCAAAAGTTGACTGAAAACTTCCGACGGGAGCCGCCTACAGGGCAAAATCCGTACCGATGGCAACATTCCTTGCCCATACCAGAGCGTGAACTCTGTTACCATTTCTTTCTGTTGGCGCGGTGAACCACAGAAGTAACTTTGCACCGCTAGATCATTGTTGATAGTGGAAATTGAACCTGGGTAGCATAGAATCAAGGCGAGTAGTTTTACTGCTTTATTACCGTGACTACCAAACTAATGAGGAACTGGATAGAAAGAAAGGTCTAGCGGTATTTGTCTTAACATTTTCACAGTTTCTTTTGTGATGCTTCTAGCAGACTTGATATGTATGCCAGATATAGTCCTGGAGTGACACTGTCAAGAAATGGAGGGTCTCGATTCCATCAAGTCACAACAAAACAAAAAAAAACGGAAGAATATTTGCGCCCCTGATCGTGCATCAAGGATTCATACATCATCATCATGTGCCATACCGGTTGGCGTAGGCGATCATGTCCTCCCACAATCTTCTATCTACAGTGCATCGTATCAGTTCTGTTGTTGACTGCTTTCCTTGCCATGACACCAAGCTATCCAGTATTTTCTCTCTTTGTCGTCCGCGATCTCTCTTTCCTTTATTTTGTTAGTCGTAACCAAATATTCCAAATTTCCTCTTCTCATGATGTGCCCGAAAAATGTTGATTGTTTCTTTAAGGATTCATTAAGTTAAGGAATTAGTGATTTGAGGACAGGAGGCCTGCTTTACTAGCGAGCTACAGGCTATAAAGCGTCACAGGCTTCCTTGCAATTGCTACTAAAGAAAAAGAGAACGCTTTGGTTCGCGTCAAATGATTTTAGATTAATTTAACGAACTCACAAATTAAATCCATAAATTATTTTTTAAATGCTGTGTTATGGTTTGGCAGATTGATTTCTGGTCTATAAATACCTGTTTTATTTGATGTCTGGTACACATTGGCCGGACATCGACATCAGCTCAAGTATTTCCGTCCAGTTTTTGTCCCTCCTTATTTTATGAAAGCCCTTTTATAAAAACCCATTTATAACTCTTTTATATGATTTAGAAAAAAAAACTGTCATTTCATTTTAAATTCGATTTGCTTTTCTTATTTCTAGTTTATTTCATCTATCTTATTTATTTCTTATATCAAATTCATTTTTTTCTAAATCTCCATGAATCCACATTCCCTCCTGTTTCTTTCCCTGCTATTTCTATTAACCTTTTATCTCGTCACTGACTCTCGCTTTCATCAACCCCTATCGCCAATTCTCGACTTCCCCTCGTTTGATCTATTCAACACCCAAAGCTCCCATCTTTCAATGTTCTAACCTTCGGGCCCGCCCTACACCCTCCCCCCTTCCCCAATGCTTACACCTTCCCTCAGTCTCTATATCTCCCTAGTGTCTCCGATTCCCATTATTTCCTTGTTCCGTGCATTTTTCTTCTCTCCATAACTGAACCACCTCTTAGACTGACCCTGTTATATCATTTTCTGTTCACCAGTTCGTATTCTGACCGCATCTATCTCATTCAACTCAAAATGACATTGTGCTTCTAATCTTTGACGTTTGAACAACGCCTTATGCAACAAGTCTATATCAATAGAAGTGACAAAGAGAGTTCATCGGTGCTATATAGAGCCAATTCTGACCTATGAAAGCGAATCATGGACAGTAGACAAGCAAATGAAAAGACGAATAAAGGCCTCAGAGATGTGATTTCTCAGAAGAATGTTGAAAGTTCCCTGGACAGCTAAAAAGACCAATGAGGGAATTCTCAAAGAGACCAACACAAAAAGGGAGCTCTTAAAAAACAGGAAGAAACAATCAACATTTTTTGAGCACATCATGAGAAGAGGAAAGTTGGAAAACTTGGTTACAACTGGCAAAATACAGGAAATCAGAGATCGCGAACGACAGTGAGAGAAGATATTAGGTAGCTAGGTGTCATGGCATGGAAAATAGTCAACAACAGAATTGATACGATGCACTGTAGATAGAAGATTGTGGAAAGACATGATCCCCTACGCCAATCGGTATGGCGCATGATGATGATAGAAAGTAAGCAGCTCTTTGAATTAAGATGAACTCAGCCACTACAGTATATCCCACTCACTCTTAGAACTGATATTTTATTAAAGTGGTTTTAATGTGTAAACACACAACACGTGACATTGTTTTTAGCTTAATTGTGTGTGTATATATATATATATATATATATATATATATATAATATTGGAAACTGGAATTGGAATACTTGGTTACAACTAGAAAAAATAAAAGGAAAGAGAGATCGCGGACGACAAAGAGAGAAAATACTGGATAGCTTGGTGTCTTGACATGGAAAACAGTCAACAACAGAACTGATACGTTGCACTGTGGATAGAAGATTGTGGAGGGACATGATCACCTACGCCAACCGGTATGGCACATGATGATGATGATGATGATGATGATGATATATATATATATATTTATTTATGTTTGTGTGTGTGTATGAGAATTATATTTCAGTAATTAATGTTATAACAGAAAGGTGCTATACTGGCAAACCTGAGTGTTTCGGACAGTGCAATATTCAATTTTTAACCACATAAGTTTTTATTTTTTTTATTTTTAAGAAAAATCTTCTTCTAATCACTTTAAATGTATAAAAGAAGAAATGTGTGCACTCTATCATTCTGCAAAGATACAAATGTGTGCACTCTATCATTCTGCAAAGATACAAATGTGAGCACTCTATCATTTGCAAAGATACAAAAGTGTGCACTCTATCATTTTGCAAAGATACAAATGTATGCACTCTATCATTCTGCAAAGATACAAATGTGTGCACTCTATCATTCTGCAAAGATACAAATGTGTGCACTCTATCATTCTGCAAAGATACAAATGTGTGCACTCTATCATTCTGCAAAGATACAAATGAACAAATCAACTAATGTATCAATGCCAAACAGCTGTGCTAATAAGGTTCATCCCCCCTTCTCCGACAAATCCAGTAGTAATCTGCTTGCTTGCGTTCGCCCGATGACTAAAGTATTCTAGAGTATTCGTAGACTGTATAATTCCTCTTCGTCATCCGCCCTTAAAAGGACGTTAAGTGGGCGTGTCTGCGTTGTGTTGTGGTTTGCAGTATAACTGTAATATTTGCTCTTTTCGGCCCAACACATCCGACTTCAGCATAAAATTTTTGAATTGCGGAATATCTTCCCTCTTCGATCCCTGCACGCTTGGCCAGACTAGACAGGTTAGTCTGTTACTGGAGGCACCGCGGAGAGGTGGAACAGGGTCTGGTTCACCGATCCTGGCGCAAGCCATCAGCTGTGGGTCGCTGACAACTTCCAGCTCGCCTTCGCCTCCCAGTAGTAATTTTAGTTTAACTAATCGCTGACGCTATGTCTAGTCACTGATGCCCGTATTATTACCCCAAAAATCATGTGCCGAAGGTCTATACAAATTATGGTCACTAACACCATATTCCCTATACGCCACTTGGCGTTACGGGGCTCTTTACTTTTTATTTTGTCTATATTACCTTCCTTTCTGCGATTATTACTTTTGCACAAAATACCCACATTACACGCAAACATTGCTACAGGTTTTCATGGATAGTCTGAAAGGAAACGCTCGAGATAGGCAATCAGTTAAATGAACCGAGCACTAACTTGCATTCCCAGCCGAGCATAAAATCAAAGCAGTCATTTCTACATCCCAGCTGTCAAACATCAACAAGTAATAATCAACTTGTAATCAATAACCCACTAACGATCAATTATCAAACAAACCCACCCATTACTTATTGCTGCAGTTTAAATATCGGTCGGCTTGTGAAATCCTTCACTTCCGATACCCTGAAGGTGCAATGATATATATATATATGTCGTTAATGACGTCATAGGATCAATAAATCTTTCAATATTTCAGTTTTCTGATGTTATATTTGTGACACTGTACAAGAATTATAAATGTCGATTTACTGATTATCAAAGTAGAGGATGTCGTTGATACAAAGATATAAGCAAAGACAAAGTCAGAATAGTGTTTACTTTCTAAACTTTATTGACTGATAGATTTAGACTTCGATTTAAAGTCATGATTTCACAGCCGCTAGTATATAGATTGGCTTCACAGCCGCGACTCTACAGCTCGACTTCACAGCCGCGATTCTACGGATCGACTTGAAGTCTCCAGCTTGCAATCCAAATTATAGGAGCACTCTATACACATACCCGAATCCACGGTCTCACAGTCAAACTTCACATCCACCTCAAACTTCACATCCACCTCAGACTTCACATTCACCTCAAACTTCACATCCACCTCAGACTTCACATCCACCTCAAACTTCACATCCACCTCAGACTTCACATCCACCTCAGACTTCACATCCACCTCAGACTTCACATCCACCTCAAACTTCACATCCACCTCAAACTTCACATCCACGTCTAACATCATAGATTAGAGGAGACTTAATCTCACCTACTCTATAACTATTAATAAAAGACCTAATCTCACCTACTCTATAACTATTAATAAAAGACTTAATCTCACCTACTCTATAACTATTAATAAAAGACCTAATCTCACCTACTCTATAACTATTAATAAAAGACTTAATCTCACCTACTCTATAACTATTAATAAAAGACTTAATCTCACCTACTCTATAACTATTAATAAAAGACTTAATCTCACCTACTCTATAACTATTAATAAAAGACCTAATCTCACCTACTCTATAACTATTAATAAAAGACTTAATCTCACCTACTCTATAACTATTAATAAAAGACCTAATCTCACCTACTCTATAACTATTAATAAAAGACTTAATCTCACCTACTCTATAACTATTAATAAAAGACCTAATCTCACCTACTCTATAACTATTAATAAAAGACCTAATCTCACCTACTCTATAACTATTAATAAAAGACCTAATCTCACCTACTCTATAACTATTAATAAAAGACATAATCTCACCTACTCTATAACTATTAATAAAAGACCTAATCTCACCTACTCTATAACTATTAATAAAAGACCTAATCTCACCTACTCTATAACTATTAATAAAAGACTTAATCTCACCTACTCTATAACTATTAATAAAAGACCTAATCTCACCTACTCTATAACTATTAATAAAAGACCTAATCTCACCTACTCTATAACTATTAATAAAAGACTTAATCTCACCTACTCTATAACTATTAATAAAAGACCTAATCTCACATACTCTATAACTATTAATAAAAGACCTAATCTCACCTACTCTATAACTATTAATAAAAGACTTAATCTCACCTACTCTATAACTATTAATAAAAGACTTAATCTCACCTACTCTATAACTATTAATAAAAGACTTAATCTCACCTACTCTATAACTATTAATAAAAGACCTAATCTCACCTACTCTATAACTATTAATAAAAGACTTAATCTCACCTACTCTATAACTATTAATAAAAGACTTAATCTCACCTACTCTATAACTATTAATAAAAGACCTAATCTCACCTACTCTATAACTATTAATAAAAGACCTAATCTCACCTACTCTATAACTATTAATAAAAGACCTAATCTCACCTACTCTATAACTATTAATAAAAGACTTAATCTCACCTACTCTATAACTATTAATAAAAGACCTAATCTCACCTACTCTATAACTATTAATAAAAGACTTAATCTCACCTACTCTATAACTATTAATAAAAGACTTAATCTCACCTACTCTATAACTATTAATAAAAGACCTAATCTCACCTACTCTATAACTATTAATAAAAGACCTAATCTCACCTACTCTATAACTATTAATAAAAGACCTAATCTCACCTACTCTATAACTATTAATAAAAGACCTAATCTCACCTACTCTATAACTATTAATAAAAGACCTAATCTCACCTACTCTATAACTATTAATAAAAGACCTAATCTCACCTACTCTATAACTATTAATAAAAGACCTAATCTCACCTACTCTATAACTATTAATAAAAGATCTAATCTCACCTACTCTATAACTATTAATAAAAGACCTAATCTCACCTACTCTATAACTATTAATCAAAGACCTAATCTCACCTACTCTATAACTACTAATCAGAGACCTAATCTCACCTACTCTATAACTACTAATCAAAGACCTAATCTCACCTACTCTATAACTACTAATCAAAGACCTAATCTCACCTACTCTATAACTACTAATCAAAGACCTAATCTCACATACTCTATA
Organism: Megaustenia siamemsis; assembly: GCA_032433765.1. Lineage (NCBI taxonomy): Eukaryota > Metazoa > Mollusca > Gastropoda > Stylommatophora > Ariophantidae > Megaustenia > Megaustenia siamemsis. The sequence continues at coordinate 77,898,257 of JAVIAB010000001.1, forward strand.
ACTACTAATCAAAGACCTAATCTCACCAACTCTATAACTACTAATCAAAGACCTAATCTCACCAACTCTATAACTACTAATCAAAGACCTAATCTCACCTACTCTATAACTACTAATCAAAGACCTAATCTCACCAACTCTATAACTACTAATCAAAGACCTAATCTCACCAACTCTATAACTACTAATCAAAGACCTAATCTCACCTACTCTATAACTACTAATCAAAGACCTAATCTCACCTACTCTATAACTACTAATCAAAGACCTAATCTCACCAACTCTATAACTACTAATCAAAGACCTAATCTCACCTACTCTATAACTACTAATCAAAGACCTAATCTCACCAACTCTATAACTACTAATCAAAGACCTAATCTCACCTACTCTATAACTACTAATCAAAGACCTAATCTCACCTACTCTATAACTACTAATCAAAGACCTAATCTCACATATTCTGCCACCTAAAAAAACTTCACCGTAATGTACAATAAAGACAAGTGGTACAATATTAAAACAGGTGAATAAATATAAATATCTGGGAACAATGTTAACCTCATATGGTAGATGCACAACAGAGACGAGATGCAGAATGGCTCAGGCAAAAGCAGCTTTCCAAAAATTGAGGAAGATACTATGCAATCCATGTTTGACAATATAAACAATAATAAGAGTTCTTAAATGCTATGTAGAGTCAGTCTTAATATATGGATGTGAATCATGGACAATAGGACAACAGACAAGAAAATCACTGAAGGCTATAGAAATGTGGTTTTACCGAAGAATGTTGAGAATATCATGGACAGCTAACGAGAGTAATGACAATGTTCAGAAAGAGGACAAAGCAAAGAGTGATAATTTCCAATATTAGGAAGAAACAATCACAATTTCTTTTGGCCATGCAATGAAAAGGAAACAACTAGAATATAATGAAACAACTGGGAAAGTTGAGGGACGAAGAGATATAGGGAAGAAAAGAGAAAAGGTACCAGCCAGCTTAGGAGAATGGCTTGGCAGAAGGTCAACAACAGAAATGATAAATAACTGTCGAGATCGAAAGTTGTGGAGGGACATAATCACCTACGCTAGCGGGCATGGTAGTTGATGATGACTCTACAACTAACTAAGATCTCTATACTAGAATTATTAATGGAAGACAATCTTTACTACTCTACAACTAAGATCCCTATATTACAATTATTAATGGAAGACAATCTTTACTACTCTACAACTAACTAAGATCCCTATACTAAAATTATTAATGGAAGACAATCTTTACTACTCTACAACTAAGATCCCTATACTACAATTATTAATGGAAGACAATCTTTACTACTCTACAGCTAACTAAGATCCCTATGCTAGAATTATTAATGGAAGACAATCTTTACTACTCTACAACTAAGTAAGATCCCTATACTACAATTATTAATGGAAGACAATCTTTACTACTCTAGAACTAACAAGATCCTTAAACTACATTTATTAATGGAAGACAATCTTTACTACTCTACAACTAACTAAGATCCCTATACTAGAATTATTAATGGAAGACAATCTTTACTACTCTACAACTAACTAAGATCCCTATACTAGAATTATTAATGGAAGAGAATCTTTACTACTCTACAACTAACTAAGATCCCTATGCTAGAATTTTTAATGGAAGACAATCTTTACTACTCTACAACTAACTAAGATCCCTATACTACAATTATTAATGGAAGACAATCTTTACTACTCTACAACTAAGATCCCTATACTACAATTTTTAATGGAAGACAATCTTTACTACTCTACAATTAACCAAGATCCCTATACTACAATTTTTAATGGAAGACAATCTTTACTACTCGACAACTAACTAAGATCCCTATACTAGAATTATTAATGGAAGACAATCTTTACTACTCTAGAACTAACTAAGATCCCTATACTAGAATTATTAATGGAAGACAATCTTTACTACTCTAGAACTATGTCTCTAGATCCCTGACAATAAGCACACAACAACATTGTTTACGACAACAATCAACACACAACAACATTGTTTACGACAACAATCAACACACAACAACATTGTTTACGACAACAATCAACACACAACAACACTGTTTACGACAACAATCAACACACAACAACATTGTTTACGACAACAATCAACACACAACAACACTGTTTACGACAACAATCAACACAAATACTCACCCCCCTGCGCTCTTACTGCTGCAGAGAATTCCAGGTGTAAACAGGCAGGTGATCAACAGAACAAGCTGGAAGTTTCGTAGCTCAGGTAGGCAATCCATTGTCTTCAGATAGGCGAAGAAGTGCAGTCGATCACTTCAGAATAATTCCTCTCCTGAGGCTTTAGTTCCCAAATAGTTCGTGAAAAAATCAACACCCAAACAACTTTGACAAAAAAAATATAACCGACACTGCTGGGAATTAGTAAGTACTATTCTGGTTGTAGCTGAAATATATCCAATCAAATTATAGCTTACAGTTTGATTGTCCAACCAGACAACTCGAAACGTCTGTATTTTTGCTTTTTATTAACACGTTTTTTTTCAAATACCAATATCTTAGTTCGAAAAATGTGGATGCTCCAAGAATATGTAATTTCTAATTAAATTACACTCTCCGCCTATAACTGTTGAAGTTGTATATATAGAAGTTAATGAATGTGCTTTAAATGGTTGTAAAACACATACAGGCATATACGATGCTTAAATGATTGTAAAACACATACAAGCATATACGATGCTTTAAATGGTTGTAAAACACATACAAGCATATACGATGCTTAAATGGTTGTAAAACACATACAAACATATACGAAGCTTTAAATGGTTGTAAAACACATACAAGCATATACGATGCTTAAATGGTTGTAAAACACATACAAGTATATACGAAGCTTTAAATGATTGTAAAACACATACAAGCATATACGATGCTTAAATGGTTGTAAAACACATACAACCATATACGAAGCTTTAAATGGTTGTAAAACACATACAAGCATATACGATGCTTAAATGGTTGTAAAACACATACAAGCATATACGATGCTTTAAATGGTTGTAAAACACATACAAGCATATGCGATACTTTAAATGATTGTAAAACACATACAAGCATATACGATATTGTTTGTTTCCTTGTCGTTATACACTTCCTACAGATTATATCCTTTGTTATGAATCCCACAGACGCAATCAAGCAAGAATGATTTATTCTTGTATAACTTATAACAATTTTGTTAATCAATTATTTTTTTTAGATCAAATATGTAGACGGCAATTTTAAAATGGACGTTCGTGAGTTTGGCTTCAAGTTGCACGTAAATCGTTCATCTCGACAAAGCCAGAACAAACGAATGTCGCAACATATCATGTTTATGTATATCATAAATGCGTAATTGTAGCAAGAAATAAATAGTAAAGATTAAATCATCATCATCGAGTGCCGTCTGCACAACGAAGGTTGGCTACCATGGAGCGCCATTCTGTTCTGTCCCTAGCTTTGATGCTGCAGGTTGTCATGGGCTGATTTGTTCATCTTTTGATGTTACTCGTCCATGTTAGTCGTGTTTTGCCTCTTTTACCTTGTATTTTCCCCTCCAGGATTACTTTTAGTATAGGCTGTTGTGTCTTTTAACATGGCCCAAAAATCGCATTTGTCTTGTTTGAATTGTGTTTAGTAGTTCACTTTTCAATTTTAGTTGTTTTAAGACTTCGTTGTTTGTTTTCTTTTCCTTCCACCCAATTCTACATATTCTTCGATATATCCACATTTCACAGGCTTCAATTTTCTGTTCTGTTTTCTTGTCTAATGTCCATGTTTCTGCACCATATAGGAATATTGAGAACATGTAACATTTTGCTATTCTTAGTTTTAGCCCTGGTGTTATTTGTTTTGATGTTAGTATGTTCTTCATGGCATTAACATTACTTTTTGCCATTCCTATTCTTTTGTTTCTTTCAGTTGTACATTTTCCATCACTGATTATAGTATGTCGAAGTTAGTTGTAGTTCTGTTTCAATCGCAACCGTTTCAAGATGGCGTCCGTGTGTGGACAGTGTTTTCCGTTACAGCGTGAGTTGTTTCGAAGTACGCCGGTTACACGCGGTGTGTGATTCTTGGGATTAATATTCTGCTCATGCCTGTTGTGGTTGTTTAACTTCTGACAGGCTGGTGGATGGTGGAAATTCTCGTTGTTAAGTGGGTATTTATCTTCTTTTCATTCGAGATTGACCTATCGGTGATAGGTCATTGTTTTTCACTGTCGCGCCAGGCAGACGGAAATGTCCATTCCGAATTGTACAAAGTCTACAACGGTGGATGGGGCGGAAGAGTCAGAAATGACCAACGGCCCAGAAAGCGAAAACAACAAAGTGTGTGGTACACAAGAGACATGTTCAGGACACGAAAGACGAATATGGCTGACCATCGTGAAAGAGATTGGAGGCTCATCGCGTACTAGTCCAGAGGAAGCCATGGAGAGGAATTCGAACTTATGTCGGAGGAAAGATCTAAAAATAAGTATTTGGAATGTTAGGACTCTACATCAAAAGAGAATAAATAGACATAGGTAATTTATTGTGTTTATAATAGGCCTGCTTGTCTCGCATGACATTGGATATGAAGTACTTTTGCGTTTATTATATTGGTTATATTGTACCTGCCGACGGATTTTGGCCGAAACGTTATCAGTTTGTCTCGCCTCTCTACTGGCTTAGCTGCGTAATACCATCTTACGTTTATTTTCAATGTTCTCTGAAGCTGTACTCTTGGCCTCGCATAGTATTTAAAATATTTTATGTGTGTGCTATCTCCAAAATCTAAAGGCTCTACTTCGAAATTGCTCATAAACCTCACGATCTTGTGCTGCCATCTCCAGTGACTCTATGTCTACAAAGAATTGTCTCATGTTAGGGAGACAGACACCCACGTAAAGTACGAGTGGTGGCCAGATTTTGACTCCCTGGCAAATTCACCAAACGTGACGTTTTTTACCCCTAGATTCTTCCATCATCCGTTCCTCTCACGTGACCCATCCATGTTACTAGATACTCTGTGATGTCATATAAGATGCATGTACCAATATTATTTCTTGCGGAAACATGACGTGCTACCCAAATATACATTTATGTGTGCAGGAAATGTGTCACGGGCCTATACTTTCTGACTTGATTTCTTCTCCTTACTTTCACAACAGACCGACACATGAGTCATTGATCTACACATCTCGTGGCTAAGACGGCAACATCGAACCTCGATTGTGGACGATCCGTGGTCAGTGAGCTAGCCAACATCACGTGAAGGTGTGTAGGGACGAGTTGCGCGTCGAAGTGCGTCGACAATCTCTGTTTCGTTGGCTGAAAAGCGGGGGTTGCGGTGTTCGAAGTCCGCAGTAGAGCGGAAGTGTTTCTATCAGTGGTGATAACAATCCTGGGTCTCACACGTCATGGCGACTGCTTTGACCAAGCGGCCTTTATTTCTCCGGTCCCGTTGAGAGCCCCCCCCCCCCCACCCCCCGCTTTACACCATCAGATTTATATGATAGATGAGTTGTAGGATAGCTCTTTTGAGGACGACTATTGCTCTTTCTCTAGTCCATGAAACTGTTTCTTTGTACAGCTGACGCCACGAAAGAGTCAGGCTGCGATTGAGACCATATTCACTTCATTGTCAAGCTCAAACGCTAACCACCGAGCTAACGGTTCCTCTGAATCAGAGGTATTCTTCTTCTACCTTTCAACTCCCTGTGGAGCATAGGTCTTAAACACACACTTTCCAAGCCGTTCTGTTCTTCGCCATTCTTTTAAGATCATTCCATATCTTCTCCAACTTCTTCATCTCTGCTTCCATCTGTCTTCTCCAAGAATATTTTGGCCTCTTTGACTTTTTCCTTGGGGATTTAAAAAAAGGGCCTCCTGTGTAAAACTTACAGTTGGCTTTCGCAACGTGTGTCCTGTCCAGCGCCATAATCGTTATTGTATATCTTTATCCACTGATATTTGACCGGCATATCATGGACAGCTAAGAAGAGTAATGAAAACGTTCCGAAAGAGGCCACAGCAACGAGAAGCTAATGTCCAATATTAGGAAGAAACAATCATCATTTTTTGGGCCAAGTAATGAGAAGGGAACAACTGAAATATACTGCAACATCTGGAAAATTGAGGGACGAAGAGATAAAGAAAAGCAAATAGAAAAGATACGAAACAGCTTAAGAGAATGGCTTGGCAGAAGGTTAACAACAGAAATGATGAATATATGTCGAGATCGAAAGTTGTGGAGAGACATGATCACCTACACCAGCGGGCATAGTACTTGATAATAATTTAACTGGTACTTTTCCCGTATTTCTATGAGGCATTATGTACGTCATCTAATTCCTCTGAACCCCAACAAAAGCTTGCGTTTCTATTCGTTTTCGTAAACTCTGGAATCCACAGCAACTAGCAAGAGCTTCAAAGACGGACTTGTTTACATTTTCTGTTTACCGGAGTGTGGACAACAAACATTTCCTATCAGGAAAGCAATCAACGAACAATTAAAGCTACGGAAATATTTAGAGAGAGAAGTCAAGCAATTGAGGAAGATATAAATCTTGGAGAAAATATTTATATGGAAACAAAGATTAACACCCTGTTCTTAATTAGAATAATTACCAAAATGATCATCAGTTGATATACATAACTCTCTTTTAATGCGGTCGTTTTTGTCTGTTCTCAAACTTTCTTTCTTTCTTTCATTCTTTTTTTCTTTCTTTCTTTCTTTACTCATTTACCTTTTGACGTCGAGGAGAGATACGGTTCACTTTATTGCTCTTCTCTTCTGCTGTAATACCTTCGAGTGTTTCTAGTATTCCGTTTATTCACCTTTTTCTTGGTCGGCCTCTTGGTCTGGTGTTCTCGTATCGTTTGTTGGTAACTCGCCGTGTTAGATTTATTTATTGATGTCTTATCACATACCCGAACCACTTGATCTGTTGTAGATGTATTTATTGATGTCTTATCACATACCCGAACCACTTGATCTATTGTAGATTTATTTCTTGATGTCTTATCACATACCCGAACCACTTGATCTATTATAGATTTATTTCTTGATGTCTTATCACATACCTGAACCACTTGATCTATTGTAGATTTATTTATTGATGTCTTATCACATACCCGAACCACTTGATCTATTGTAGATTTATTTATTGATGTCTTATCACATACCCGAACCACTTGATCTGTTGTAGATTTACATATTCAACAGCCGCTTCCGTTCTTACTCTTTTTCGTAACTTTTCATTTCTGATTATCTTTCAGGCTATTTCCTATCATGCTTTTGACACACTTCAATTCATTGATTATTATTTGTCGAACAGCTCTTTAGTCTTAGATCCATGTCTGGCACTGGTAGCACAACGTTGGGGTAAAGATAGCCTTGTAAATAGCTCGCTTCGCGTCTAACGTTCCTTTTTTGTTAGACAGAAAGCCATTCTAAAAATTAGTTCTCACCGTCTTGCTTCATTTGTTTGTAAAAACTAATGTTAAAGAAAACATTATCACGTACAACACTGTAAGTCTGTAGTGGAAGAATTTTATTTCTCAATGGAGCCTGGAAGTGTAAAATTTATGGGGGAAAATATTTATGACGAAATTTGTGGGGGGAAATATTTATGCAAAATTTGTGGGGGAAAATATTTATGACGAAATTTGTGGGGGAAAATATTTATGACGAAATTTGTGGGTCAACATATTTATGACGAAATTTGTGGGGGAAAATATTTATGACGAAATTTGTGAGGGAAAATATTTATGACGAAATTTGTGAGGGAAAATGTATTATTGTGTTTCTTTATGCACGGGATTTTAATTCTTGGAGCCGGATGTAATTTTCTTTTTTGTTTTTAAGGGTAGGAAAGACATACTGAAGTCGGAGTGCTCGGGTGTACAAAAGGTTTAGAAAAGCCTGAGTCGAACATTTGAAAAAGTGTGACGGATGTTGTGAAAAAGTGTAACGGATGTTGTGGAAAAGTGTAACGGATGTTGTGGAAGTGTGAAACGGATGTTGTGGAAAAGTGTAACGGATGTTGTGGAAAAGTGTAACGGATGTTGTGAAAAATGAAACAAGGACGTTGATTTGTTGATTTTTTAAAATGAAATTAATGTAAAAAATTAGAGTATATGAAATGAGAGAATAGAAAATTAGAAGAAAATAAATGGGACAGTAGAAAATTAGAGGATATGAAATGGGAGAATAGAAAATTAGAAGAAAATAAATGGGACAGTAGAAAATTAGAAGAAACTAAATGGGATAGTTGAAAATTAGAGAAACTGAAATGCGACAGTATAAAAAAAGTGGATATGAAATGGGAAAGCAGAAAATTAGAGGAAATGAAATTTGACAGTGGAAAATTATAAAAAAATACATGGGGCAGTAGAAAATTAGAAGAAATTAAATGGGATAGTAGGAAATTAGAAGAAATTAAATGGGATAGTAGAAAATTAGAAGAAATTAAATGGGATAGTAGGAAATTAGAAGAAATTAAATGGGACAGTAGAAAGTTAGAAGAAATTAAATGGGATAGTAGGAAATTAGAAGAAATTAAATGGGACAGTAGAAAATTAGAAGAAATTAAATGGGACAGTAGGAAATTAGAAGAAATTAAATGGGGCAGTAGAACATTAGAAGAAATTAAATTAGACAGTAGGAAATTTGAGAATGTTTAAGCAGTTAGCCGATAATGAGATGAGTCAAAAAGCACAGCTTAGGTTGTCGACTTCACATTATACGGTCGAATGTCAAACAGGAAAATTAAAAATGGAGAGCAAGATTGAGAGAAAGCGAGAGAAATTGAGAGGGTAAGAGGGCGAAAGAGACTGAGAGAGAAAAAGAGAGAGAATCAACATGGATCGAAACTGTTGGTTACATTCGTCCACGCGAGATAATTGAGATCATGAAGTGGACCACTAGGTCAACCCACAGACAGTCGCTATTTGGGGCACATAAACCACGTGTTCTATACAGCAAACTGCATTTCTTCATGATATAGACAACTCTTAAAGCTAAACAGGCAAAAGGACTCGACTTCGCAAGAGCACCAAGATTGGTAACATAGAGAGAGAGATAAAGGTGAGTGGTCGTTGATAATCAAAACTGCCTCAACTATCCTGAAGGTTAGAGTTTAGATAACACACTGAGAGTTCTTCTAAATCCTCTACCTTCCAGCCTTCTGTGGAGCATGAGTCTTGAAGAAACACAATGTTACTTAATTGTCCATTATTTGCTTCAAATAGAACTAGTTTCACTTTTGTTAGTTCTTATCAGTGGTGTATACTGGTTTTGGGGTTTGGGCTACCGCTGACATAATAAATAAAAACATACATTATATTCAGTAGGCTAACTAACATAAAGTCATATTTTCTAATGACTTCACTACATTTTAAATTACTTACTTATTTATGTTAATTATATCCGTCTTGTTTGGGGCGAAAATCTCTTGATGACTTTGTCATTGGAAGTACTGTTGGGTTGGTTTCTATGTTTCTGGGGGAATGATTTCTCAATGGACATTAATGTCAAACCAGACAAGCGTTCTTGTGTCTGAGTTGAGCGACAATAAGATTTGATTCTCTTGAGAGTAGAAAATGTTCTTTCTACAGATGCTGATGCGCATAACGAAGTTATAAATAGCTAAGGAAGTTCCGGTAATCAGACATTGTTTCAGCTTCACTTTGTGACGATTCTGATTGGCTAGAGCTAAAAATAACCCATGAAATCTCATTAGTGTAGAGGTTTCTTTGCCGTATAATTTTGACGGGAATTTTCTAATGTCAAGGTCGTTAATACAAGGTCCGGATAGAGGAAAAATGTACCGCTGGCTAATAGAGGTTTCAATGTAATTTCGGTTTTATTCACAAATGTTATGGTGGCCAAAGGAAAACCTTGCTTTAATAAATGCAAATCAAAGCAAATAAATCATATTGGCCTACGAAATGTGTAGCAGAATATTCGAAAATTTGTAATATAATTATTTAAAAAATATAATAATTACCATTTCCTTTTGTATTTCGTTAATATTTTCAGACTACCGGCGGTTGTAGCGGTTTCATAGAGAATACGTCACTGGTTCTAATAATAGAAATTTCTTACACTAAAGATTTGTTATGTTTGTTACCGTCAGAAGGGAATGAAGACATCATTGTACTCATTCCAGTCATCATCGTCATATAGAAAATCTAAGCTGTTCAAAGCAGACTTATGGACGCGAAGCATGGACAAGACGTAAATTACAACAAAAAAATCACTATTAGCCACAAAGATGCGATTTCTTAGAAAAATTGTCAAAGTCCCGTGGCCAGACAAAAAAAAGATGAAAGAGAGAAATTCTAAATGAAGTAAACACTTAAAGGGGGTTCTTAACAAACATCAAAGATTTATATTACGAGAAGAGAAAAATCTCAACAAAATTAACACAAGGATCACTGTAGGGGATATGAGACTTTGGTCAACAAGGGGGAAATATGTTTAACAACCTGACCTTGAAGAATTGTAGAAGGTCACCAAGAGCGTAAACAACACTAGTGTTGAGTAAACGTGTAAAGTCGTGATCTTCTAGGCTAACCGGCACGGCACATTATGCTGATAATTTATAAGATGTATTTAAAATACTTTACTGCACAAGAGTTGAGCTTACTTGCTGGAGAAGTTATTGAGTTATCTGCGGGTCGTCATCATTGCACTCCGAACATGTCCATAGGTGATCAGATCCCCTCCTCAGCAATTCCCGCAGTGTCCAGCGACTGACGACTCTAGTTCTATGTAGGTTCATTAGTCATTTTACACGCCCACTAAGTTTCTCGTTTCTGACTGTGCCCATCTTAACTCCCATCTCTTTCATCCGAAGGAGTGACGTGGACTCATGGTTGTCGATATCCTGTGTCCTTCCCAGTTCCCGGAGGGCATTGATGATGTCCGCCGGATCCATTGGTTGACCGTCAACAACAGCGCAGCTAGTCAACCTGTCCGCTCTTTCATTTCCCCGTACTGCCGCATGTCCTGGGCCGTAGACAAAGGTGACTGTACGTATTTTTGACTTCTGCAATGACTCTACCCATTGCATACGTACAGACCCGCCCCCACTTGTCTTATCATGCTCATCGAATCACTCAGTATACAGGCGTGGGTGTAGTCTTGTGACTCTAACCATTTGAATGCCTTGGTCACTGCCATCACCTCCATTGTCATGCTATTTGTGGTCTGACGTATGCACCACTGTCTTCCTTGACTATTCTGCCTGCCGAGCGTGCTGTAAATACCCATGCACTCCATTTGTGTCGTATTACAGATCCGTCAGTATAGTTGACTGCATCTTTCTCATCGGTGTTATCCCAGATGAGACCGTTGACCTCAGCATTGACCACGACCGGGTTCTGTTCCCTACATTTCCTGTCGAGTGTGACAATACACGAGAATGTCCCCCTGAATGACGTAGGCACCGGTATCCACTCCTCACCAACGCTGATATTGATAAGCCCACAGACCTGTTTGATGACATCTTCTGCTCGGCCAACCCATGATTTGCTTCTTTTTAGCCTGACACCCTTCCCTGTACTGAGCTCATGATGCAATAGATGTTCTTTATCTGGCACTTATCTTCAGGCATGCTCGTGTTCTCCAGTTGCCGGAGAAGATTACCCTCAAGTTATATAGAGCACACGGTACGTCTTCGGTCTGTTCCGCACGGTAGTTTCGTCTCCAAGGGTAACCGAAAGCACCCAAGTTGCACTAGAGCACGCAAGTACACGGTTTTAGGTGTGCAAACCATTTCAAATGTATACCATTTTCCTAGGTGCACTCACCTGGTAATTAGTTCCTGACTTAAATCTTCAAATAGACAGCTTGTCCAGGAACCTAACACCTGGACCCACTTGACAAATGAACGGCTAATTCGAGAAGCGGAAATAAACCATAATTTCTCTAACACGATATCGTCATATTTTGACAAGAAACAAAATATCACGAGGTCAGGTCAAAAGTTCTTCTCGTTTTTCTTAACGTCCACCCCTTCGATAGGCATAGCTGCGTTGTGTCGTTACTTTAGGGCAAAGCTGCGTTGTGTCGTTACTTTACGGCAAAGTTGCGTTGTGTCGTTACTTTATGGCAAAGTTGCGTTGTGTCGTTACTTTAAGGCAAAGCTGCGTTGTGTTGTTACTTTAGGGCAAAGCTGCGTTGTGTCGTTACTTTACGGCAAAGTTGCGTTGTGTCGTTACTTTAAGGCAAAGCTGCGTTGTGTCGTTACTTTACGGCAAAGCTGCGTTGTATCGTTACTTTACGGCAAAGCTGCGTTACTTGACCATTTCGGTCGGATACATCCGTCTTCAGGATGTGTCAATTTTCTGATCAGCGATTTTGCCCGGACAGGGGCTATTTTTGGCCTACCTCTAAAGAGGGAGACCCATGTGCGCTCGCGCGCGTCAAACAATACTTGATTTGACTGCCAAGGATTCTTTATCGTACGCGCGGGACCTTCAGATTTTCGTCGTCACCCGAGAGAGAATGTCATCAGATCTCAATACACAGAGAGGGCTAGTCATCTAATCTCAATACATAGAGAGGGCTAGACATCGGATCTCAATACACAGGGAGGGCTAGACATCAGATTTCAATACACAGAGAGGGCAAGTCATCGGATCTCAATACACAGGGAGGGCTAGACATCGGATCTCAATACACAGGGAGGGCTAGACATCAGATCTCAATACACAGAAAGGGCTAGACATCGGATCTCAATACACAGGGAGGGCTAGACATCGGATCTCAATACACAGAGAGGTCTAGTCAACTATTCTCAACACACAAGGAGGGCTAATCATCGGATCTCAATACACAGGGAGGGCTAGACATCAGATCTCAATACACAGAGAGGGCTAGTCATCGGATATCAATACACAGAGAGGGCTAGACATCGGATCTCAATACACAGAGAGGGCTAGACATCGGATCTCAATACACAGAGAGGGCTAGACATCGGATCTCAATACACAGAGAGGGCTAGACATCGGATCTCAATACACAGAGAGGGCTAGACATCGGATCTCAATACACAGAGAGGGCAAGTCATCGGATCTCAATACACAGGGAGGGCTAGTCATATAATCTCAATACACAGGGACGGCTAGACATCGTATCTCAATACACAGGGAGGGCTAGACATCAGATCTCAATACACAGAGAGGGCTAGACATCGGATCTCAATACACAGGGAGGGCTAGACATCGGATCTCAATACACAAAGAGGGCTAATCATCGGATCTCAATACACAGAGAGGGCTAGTCATCGGATCTCAATACACAGGGAGGGCTAATCATCGGATCTCAATACACAGGGAGGGCTAGACATCGGATCTCAATACATAGGGAGGGCTAGACATCAGATCTCAATACACAGAGAAGGCTAGTCATCAGATCTCATTACACAAAGAGGGCTAGTCATCAGATCTCAATATACAGAGAGGACTAGTCATCAGATCTCAATACACAGAGAGGGCTAGACATCGGATCTCAATACACAGGGAAAGCTAGACATCGGATCTCAATACACAGAGAGGGCTAGTCATCAGATCTCAATACACAGAGAGGGCTAGTCATCAGATCTCAATACACAGAGAGGACTAGTCATCAGATCTCAATACACAGAGAGGGCTAGACATCGGATCTCAATACACAGGGAAAGCTAGACATCGGATCTCAATACACAGGGAAAGCTAGACATCGGATCTCAATACACAGGGAAAGCTAGACATCGGATCTCAATACACAGAGATTGCTAGACATCGAATCTCAATACACAGAGAGGGCTAGAAATCGGATCTCAATACACAGAGAGGGCTAATCATCGGACTTCAATACACAGGGAGGGCTAGTCATCGGATCTCAATACATAGGGAGGGCTAGTCATCAGATCTCAATACACAGGGAGGGCTAATCATCGGATCTCAATACACAGATTGGTCTAGTCATCAGATCTCAATACATAGTGGGCTAATCATCAGATCTCAATACACAGAGAGGGCTAATCATCGGACTTCAATACACAGGGAGGGCTAGTCATCGGATCTCAATACATAGGGAGGGCTAGTCATCAGATCTCAATACACATAGAGGGCTAGTCATCGGATCTCAATACACAGAGAGGACTATTCATCAGATCTCAATACAAAAAGAGGGTTATTCATCGGAACTCAATACACAGAGGGGGCTATTCAACAGATCTCAATAAACAGAGAGGGCTAGTCATCAGATCTCAATACACAGAGAAGGCTAGTCATCAGATCTTATTACACAAAGAGGGTTATTCATCAGATCTCAATACACAGAGAGGACTAGTCATCAGATCTCAATACACAGAGAGGTCTAGACATCAGATCTCAATACACAGAGAGGGCTAGTCATCTAATCTCAATACACAGAGTGGGCTAGTCATCAGATCTCAATACACAGAGAGGACTAGTCATCAGATTTCAATACACAGGGAGGGCTAGTCATCAGATTTCAATACACAGAGAGGACTAGTCGTCAGATTTCAATACACAGGGAGGGCTAGTCATCAGATCTCAATACACAGAGAGGTCTAGACATCAGATCTCAATACACAGAGAGGACTAGTCATCAGATCTCAATACACAGGGAGGGCTAGTCATCAGAACTAAATACACAGAGAGCGGGAAAGGGTAAAACAAAGAAGAAATAGCGGATCCGGATTTAAAAATTACCACTCTCCAATGGCGGAATTCGAACCCTGAAACTCCTTGTCAAGAGGCTGCTGTCTTACCTCTAGAGAACCCAGTCCCCAAGTTCAAGGTTGGATGCGGCCACAAACCATGTCTGCCCCTGCCTAAACGACAATCTCATAACTTATACAAACTCGTATCTCTATTTCTCTAATCGTTTTCTCTCCCATTTCATCCCGAATGTTCTTTTGCTGTGGGAAAAATACAAAAATGAGTCAACTTTTTTATTGTATAAATCGTCTTCCTGCGATTAGCACTGTATGCTTCTGTTTGTGCAGTTTTCTTCGGTTACTTCCTACCATTCATCTTTCTATTCCTGACAATTTTCGCACGGTCCTTTACTTTCTCAAGAATTTATTTTCAAAGGAAACGCTTTTTAAATGGATGCTTTGGGTCAAAGTGTTGTGTTATAGAGGACTGTGTGTATAGGTCTGATGGTTGACTTTAATGATCATAGGGTTGTCTGTGTACGATAGGTGGTTGTCTGTATGGGTTGGATAGTTGTCTGTATTGGTCAGAGGGTTGCCTCTATATCTCACATGCTTATGTATGTATATATGTATATATGTATATATGTATATATATATATATATATATATATATATATATATATATATATATAATGCTGATATGTGGCACTGGCTGGTTTATATATGTCTCTGACTAGTTATATATGTCTCAGACTAGTTATATATGTCTCTGACTAGTTATATATGTCTCTGACTAGTTATATATGTCTCAGACTAGTTATATATGTCTCGGACTGGTTATATATGTCTCTGACTAGTTATATATGTCTCTGACTGGTTATATATGTCTCTGACTAGTTATATATGTCTCTGACTAGTTATATATGTCTCGGACTAGTTATATATGTCTCAGACTAGTTATATATGTCTCTGACTAGTTATATATGTCTCAGACTAGTTATATATGTCTCGGACTGGTTATATATGTCTCTGACTAGTTATATATGTCTCTGACTAGTTATATATGTCTCTGACTAGTTATATATGTCTCTGACTAGTTATATATGTCTCTGACTAGTTATGTATGTCTCTGACTGGTAATATATGTCTCTGACTGGTTTTATATGTCTCTGGCTAGTTATATATGTCTCTGACTAGTTATATATGTCTCGGACTGGTTATACATGTCTCTGACTAGTTATATTTGTCTCTGACTAGTTATATATGTCTCTGACTAGTTATATATGTCTCTGACTAGTTATATATGTCTCTGACTATTTATATATGTCTCTGACTGGTTATATATGTCTCTGACAATTTATATATGTCTCTGACTGGTTATGTATGTCTCGGACTGGTTATATATTTCTCTAACTATTTATATATGTCTCGGACTGGTTATATATGTCTCAGACTAGTTATTTATGTCTCGGACTGGTTTTATATGTCTCGGATTGGTTATATATGTCATTGACTGACTATATATGTCTCGGACTGGTTATATATGTCTTAGACTGGTTATATATGTCTCTGAGCGGTAATATATTTCTTTTACTGGTTATATATGTCTCGGACTTGTTATATATGTCTCTGACTAGTTATATATGTCTCTGACTAGTTATATAATTCATTGACTGACTATATATGTCTCAGACTGGTTATATATATCTCTGACTCGTTACATTCGTCTCAGTCTCGACATTGGTTACTAACAACATGTCTCTTGTAAATCGACATATACAGAAAACCTAAACAGAATTGACTCAGTATCTTATGTTCCAAACAGAGAAGGACTGTTCTGTTCTGTTCTTGAAGTCAGTTTCGCTGCAATCTAAAATGTCCCATATCCGCTGACTCATCTCACAATTTCTGCTAAAGCGCGTTAGCAAATTAAATGGACATGATCGACTATCGTGGAAGACTTAGTCAGCGCACAGGCGACGATTACCAACGACTTCCATCGAATAAAGAGTGCACGGTCACTTGCTCAGTCCAGTTTCCTCGAGAACATGTACATTAAAAAGAAATATTTAAAACAATCATTTAAAACAATCATCTAAAACAATCATTTAAAACAAACATTAAAAAAAAAACATTTAAAACAAACATTTAAAACACACATTTAAAACAAACATTTAAAACACACATTTAAAACAAACTTTTAAAACAAACATTTAAAACACACATTTAAAACAATCATTTAAAACACACATTTAAAACAAACATTTAAAACAAACATTTAAAACACACATTTAAAACAATCATTTAAAACACACATTTAAAACACACATTTAAAACACACATTTAAAACAAACATTTAAAACAAACATTTAAAACAAACATTTAAAACAAATTCAGCAACCGAAGCGGTTTACGCGACTATGTTAGTCTCTACAAGAAGAGGGCGACATGAAGCCATTTTGTATTGCCGTGTTTGGTCTTAGCAATGTCAAACTAATATCATCATCAATAAGGAAAAGATGTTGGACGTATGTTGGACATGTGATGAGACGAGATAATAACCGAATAACACAGCAAGCCCTCAAGTGGGAAACAACAGGTAGGAGGAAAAGAGTTCGACCCAGAAAAACGCTGAGAAGAACATTGATCAGAGAGGCAAAGGCAGCAGGAATCCGCTCCCTCAATGACATCGAGAAAAGTGACAAATAGCAAGATTTGATAAAAGATCTTTGCAAGGATTGAGACTGCCAGAAAAACCATTTTTTTTTTAAAAGAGAAAGAATATCTGAGTCTATGCCCTATGGGCCGGCTACGGCTCGAATGGTCGATAGAGAGATAGATGTTCTGAATGTCAGACTACGGTGCGGTCTTAGTCTGCTGCCTGGGCGATAGTTTCAAACAACATCACCGAAATGAGAGTGCCCGCAGTCACTTCCGGCTTAAATTCACACAACTTCTCAAAGACAAAGATAAATGGTATCGGTGAAAGCATTCTCTATGAGCTTGTGGGCATGGTCACAAAGACAAGAACTGTACAGCTCTAATACTATCCTCCAAGACAAAAACTGTACAGCTCTAATACTATTCACCAAGACAAGAACTGTACCGCTCTAATACTATCCTCCAAGACAAAAACTGTACAGCTCTAATACTATTCACCAAGACAAGAACTGTACCGCTCTAATACTATCCTCCAAGACAAGAACTGTACAGCTCTAATACTATTCACCAAGACAAGAACTGTACAGCTCTAATACTATTCACCAAGACAAGAACTGTACCGCTCTAATACTATCCTCCAAGACAAAAACTGTACAGCTCTAATACTATTCACCAAGACAAGAACTGTACCGCTCTAATACTATCCTCCAAGACAAGAACTGTACAGCTCTAATACTATTCACCAAGACAAGAACTGTACAGCTCTAATACTATCCTCCAAGACAAGAACTGTACAGCTCTAATACTATTCACCAAGACAAGAACTGTACCGCTCTAATACTATCCTCCAAGACAAAAACTGTACAGCTCTAATACTATCCACCAAGACAAGAACTGTACCGCTCTAACACTATCCACCAAGACAAGAACTGTACAGCTCTAATACTATTCACCAAGACAAGAACTGTACCGCTCTAACACTATCCACCAAGACAAGAACTGTACAGCTCTAATACTATTCACCAAGACAAGAACTGTACCGCTCTAATACTATCCTCCAAGACAAAAACTGTACAGCTCTAATACTATTCACCAAGACAAGAACTGTACCGCTCTAACACTATCCACCAAGACAAGAACTGTACAGCTCTAATACTATCCACCAAGACAAGAACTGTACCGCTCTAACACTATCCACCAAGACAAGAACTGTACAGCTCTAATACTATTCACCAAGACAAGAACTGTACCGCTCTAACACTATCCACCAAGACAAGAACTGTACAGCTCTAATACTATCCACCAAGACAAGAACTGTACAGCTCTAATACTATCCACCAAGACAAGAACTGTACAGCTCTAATACTATCCTCCAAGACAAGAACTGTACAGCTCTAATACTATCCACCAAGACAAGAACTGTACCGCTCTAATACTATCCTCCAAGACAAGAACTGTACAGCTCTAATACTATTCACCAAGACAAGAACTGTACAGCTCTAATACTATCCACCAAGACAAGAACTGTACAGCTCTAACACTATCCTCCAAGACAAGAACTGTACCGCTCTAACACTATCCTCCAAGACAAGAACTGTACCGCTCTAACACTATCCACCAAGACAAGAACTGTACCGCTCTAACACTATCCTCCAAGACAAGAACTGTACCGCTCTAACACTATCCACCAAGACAAGAACTGTACCGCTCTAATACTATCCTCCAAGACAAGAACTGTACAGCTCTAATACTATCCACCAAGAAAAGAACTGTACCGCTCTAACACTATCCACCAAGACAAGAACTGTACCGCTCTAACACTATCCACCAAGACAAGAACTGTACCGCTCTAACACTATCCTCCAAGACAAGAACTGTACCGCTCTAACACTATCCACCAAGACAAGAACTGTACCGCTCTAACACTATCCACCAAGACAAGAACTGTACCGCTCTAACACTATCCACCAAGACAAGAACTGTACCGCTCTAACACTATCCACCAAGACAAGAACTGTACCGCTCTAACACTATCCTAGTAACAATTTGATTCTGTGGTTATGAACTCACTGTTAGTGTATCCACCCCCGTCACTTCTAGAAAGACGAGTCAGAACGTTCTCAATATGTCAACGTCATATCCTGGAGCAGGAACTAGACCCAGAATTCTCCGCTGTGAGCTAAAGTGAAAGGTCACAGAAAGAGAACCACCAAAAGCAAAATAAAAAAAAAATAAAATAATAAAAATAAACAAAATAAAAAACAGCATGGCCTATCGTATGCACTCATATTACCTGTCAAGAACGTACTTAAGATTAATATTTTTACCTGCCTTTCCTAAGTGAATACCCTCTTTCAAATGTTTACTGAGCATGTCTAATACCCTAATGAGTCACCTTTTACGTGATCCAAGGAGCATTAATTTAGTCAGGCTGAGCTTTGATGTTATTAGGTACCTCACCATGGCATGTGTGACACTTCTTTTATTTGGAATGCAAGACATGTTCTTTGTTCTCTGACATTTAATGTGAGGAACAATTTTCTCGGCACTGTGACCTTTCAGAAAAGGAAACTGATATTTGTTTTCTGACTCATAAAACAGAAATCGTTTTCTCTGCTTTCTTATTTTAATAGTGGTACTTATACCATATATGGTGCCACGATAGCTCAGTGGTTAGAGAACTGGACTACAAAGGACAAGAGGTAGGGTTCGATCTCAACCGACGGCTTCTGGGTTCACTCAGCCTTTAATGGGTACCGGATATTTTTTTTCTGGGAAAGTAAAGCGACGTAATACCGACCACATTACCCCAAAAAGCATGCGCTGAAAGTCTGTAAAAATTATGGTCACTAACACCATATTCCCTATACGCCACTTGGCGTGACTGGGCTCTTTACTTTACTTATAATATATGGTCTAGCCCTTCACGCCGGGGTATTTTTCTGTTTTCTGGCTCTTTAGACCAGACTTTTTTCTCTTCCCTCTGACCTTTAACACACTGCTTCACCTCACTAATCTCTGACCTTTAACATACAGCTTCACCTCACTAATCTCTGACCTTTAACACACAGCTTCACCTCACTAATCTCAGACCTTTAACACACAGCTTCACCTCACTAATCTCTGACCTTTAACACACTGCTTCACCTCACTAATCTCTGACCTTTAACACACTGCTTCACCTCACTAATCTCTGACCTTTAACACACTGCTTCACCTCACTAATCTCTGACCTTTAACACACTGCTTCACCTCACTAATCTCTGACCTTTAACACACTGCTTCACCTCACTAATCTCTGACCTTTAACACACTGCTTCACCTCACTAATCTCTGACCTTTAACACACAGCTTCACCTCACTAATCTCTGACCTTTAACACACTGCTTCACCTCACTAATCTCTGACCTTTAACACACAGCTTCACCTCACTAATCTCTGACCTTTAACACACTGCTTCATCTCACTAATCTCTGACCTTTAACACACTGCTTCACCTCACTAATCTCTGACCTTTAACACACAGCTTCACCTCACTAATCTCTGACCTTTAACACACTGCTTCACCTCACTAATCTCTGACCTTTAACACACAGCTTTACCTCACTAATCTCTGACCTTTAACACACAGCTTCACCTCACTAATCTCTGACCTTTAACACACTGCTTCACCTCACTAATCTCTGACCTTTAACACACTGCTTCACCTCACTAATCTCTGACCTTTAACACACTGCTTCATCTCACTAATCTCTGACCTTTAACACACTGCTTCACCTCACTAATCTCTGACCTTTAACACACAGCTTCACCTCACTAATCTCTGACCTTTAACACACTGCTTCACCTCACTAATCTCTGACCTTTAACACACAGCTTTACCTCACTAATCTCTGACCTTTAACACACTGCTTCACCTCACTAATCTCTGACCTTTAACACACAGCTTCACCTCACTAATCTCTGACCTTTTAATCTCTTTTTTTTGGTTTAAAACCAAAAATATTTTTTAAAACAACACGACTGAATACAGTAGATCTGCTATAATTATGTCCACATCCGTGAGGTTCATTTTAATATAGCCTAAAGAAGAAATCTTGCGAACTAGATCAAATGTCTAAGATAAAAAGATATTAATATAACGTCATTGATATTCTAAGGCTGCATGTAAAAAATCACTGCTATCTAACAGGTATTGTTCACCCAAATCGAAATCAAATGTATTCACGAATTTATGAACGAATTAGAGAGAGTGCCACTATACCCTACATGAGTTGACAAAAAAATGCATTTTAAAGGATTGCCTCTAGCAAACAGACCTGAGGATGTGAATGTGGCACACGCCCACCATCCCGGAAGAGAAACTCTATGGAGCACTTGAATCACAGAAATAGACAGCAGAGCTTCATTAGAGAGTCCAGAATCCCAGTCTGAATGAGCCTTGATCACAGAAGAAGAAAGACTGAAAACTGGCACTACAAGAATGCGAGGTGTGATGCGTGAAATAATAGGAGAGAGGTGTCAGAGGAAGGCCCCATACTGGGAGTTGAGCACCTGAAGTTGGTTCTCGTGTCCAGGAAAGTTCTCGAACTGAAATTTGCCAGATTGGCATGCCCCACGCCACCCACGTGTTATTCTAGCCCGATAGACATGGCGCCAAAAGTGTTTCCTGTTTCATTAATATTCATAAGTTCCGCCGGGGGTGGGGGGAGGGGTGGGGGGCTGGTTGGTATTGAGGTAAAATGCCGGTCCTGCGACTGAGACAAGGAGTTTGTGAGTTCAAATGTCGGCTGAACCAGTTGGGATTTTTGTTTGTGATTTCTCTCTGCGGCAACCACTCCTGGTCTCAGCAGCGAGGCCCGGCTTGAAACGTTAATTACTCATCGACGGACAAAATTATCAGTACCCCCGAAGTCGGAGTTATCTGCCTGTGCGGCGAGGGACACCTGTGCACACGGCTGCTAGGGAAAAAAGAATTAACATGCAACATTTAGTTCCTAAACTCTAGGGACTTTGCCAGAGGTGAGAGGCGGAGAGCGCACACACAAAAAATAATAATAATAAAATAATAGATAAGTTTCACTACGAAACGAAACTGGATATTCTCGGAATTCTCCTGACTTACCTGTCCCAATCATCCTAGATGTAGTAACATTTATCTATTTCATCGCTTGTTGTTCTCGTTTTCTGATGAAGGCCGCATGTGGGCCGAAGCTTCAGTATTTTGTTGTTTTCCTTTTGTGTAAAGCTGTCACCATACCCTTTAGGAGTGTAGACTACGCCCTACCACTGGCCCCCCTACCATTCTGTCTATTCTATTCTATTGTCCTTTCGAGCCGAAGACGGCACATAGGGCAGAACCAAAATCTCAAAAACAGAAACCTTGCATGCCAAAATGGCACATATTGCGGAGATCACTGCCTCTAAAATCTATGGCTCTGTTTCCATAACAATAGTTTTTACAATGACAACTTGTCAAGCCATCGATCAAACTCCTTTGTCGCCTCTTACGACATGCTTGGAAGGTCACAGTGTCACTATTCTTTACTCATAATGAGACCCGGTAACACACAGGAACTACCATTCTGTAGACTGCCCTAAATGATAAAACTACCAAGTATAATCTACTACCAGTCCAGTGATCGGAAACAAATAATAATAAATGAATAATATCATGAACTGCAGCTATTGGAGGCGGCACAGCAACGAATTATTTCAGGGGGAGAGGTATGTTTACAACCCTCGGAAAAAATACAAAAATAATCAACAAAAGAAAAGTACTAGGAGCAATAAAACAGACCCGAAGCAGGATCACATACTCCTCTACATAGCGCCTTGTCACGAGAGATTGCAGTGACCAGACCATCTCGTCACTTCATCACTGGGTGTCCTGCAACAAGTGATTCCCAATAGCTGGGACTTTTCCTTGTCATATTCATCAAAATCGGTTACAGGTCTGGCTGTTGACCTAGAGCGAACGTTGTCCCTGTTACAGTTATATTGTTTAATTGTCAACAACTGGAGAGCTTAGTATGTTATGTAGAAGTGTGTTGTGGTGGAGGGGAGATCTCGATCGTGTTGTGGTGGAGGGGAGATCTCGATCGTGTTGTGGTGGAGGGGAGATCTCGTTCATGTTGTGGTGGAGGTGAGATCTCGATCGTGTTGTGGAGGTGATGTCTCGATCGTGTTGTGGGTGGAGGTGAAATCTAAGTTAAGTTTGATCGCAGCCTGTGTTTTCGGGACCACGTCAACCATGCGAAAATAAAATCCCGCAAAGGATTAGCCGCCTTGAAGGTCATGGCAGCTGCCAACATCGAGCAGAGGCTACTTACTCTTCTGTTCCAGGGATTAATCCTCGCATCAATCGAGTATGCCCTGGCAATTCTTACTGTCAGTACGACTCAAATTGATAGGCTGGAGAAAATACAAAATGAAGCCATGCGCATTATCTTGGGATGTACAAG
This sequence comes from Megaustenia siamemsis, assembly GCA_032433765.1. Classification (NCBI taxonomy): domain Eukaryota; kingdom Metazoa; phylum Mollusca; class Gastropoda; order Stylommatophora; family Ariophantidae; genus Megaustenia; species Megaustenia siamemsis. Next base: position 77,922,119 of record JAVIAB010000001.1, read on the forward strand.
GGACACTCCCTGTGTAGCAATGAGGTATCTTCTTGACATTCCAACCATGGATGACAGAATCAAGATTTGGAGAGCACGAGCATACCCGAAGATTAGTACAGATAAAGAGCATCCATTGCACCACGTGCTCAACACAGAGAAAGGTGACAGGCTAAAAAGAGGCAAATAATGGGTGGGCCGAACAGAAGATGTCACCAAACAGGCCTATGGGCTTACCAATATCAACGTTGGTGAGGAGTGGATGACGGTGCCTACGTCATTCAAGGGGACGTTCTCATGTATTGTCACACTCGACAGGAAAAGTAGGGAACAGAACCCGGTGGTGGTTAATGCTGAGGTAAACGGTCTCATCTGCGATAACACCGATGAGAAAGATGCAGTCAACTATACTGACGGATCTGTAATACGACACAAATGGAGTGCATGGGTGTTTACAGCACGCTCGACAGGCAGAATAGTCAAAGAAGACAGTGGTGCATACATCATGACTACGAGTAGCATGACAATGGAGGTGATGGCAGTGACCAAGGCATTCAAATGGTTAGAGTCACAAGACTACACCCACGCATGTATACTGAGTGATTCGATGAGCATGATAAAAAAAAGTGGAGACAGGTTCTGTACGCATGCAATGGGTAGAGTCATTGCAGAAGTCCAAAATACGTAAGGTCACCTTTGTCTATGTCCCTGGACATGCGGCAGTACTGGGAAAGAGCGGATAGGTTGGCTAGCTGCGCTGTCGTTGAGGACGGGCAACCAATTGATCGGGCGGAATTCATCAATGCCCTCCGAGATGTGGGAAGAGCACAGGACTTTGACAAACACAGATCCACGTCACTTCTTCGGATGATGGAAATGGGAGTTAAGATGGGCACGGCCAGAAATGAGAAACTTAGTGGGCGAGTAAGAAGACTTATCGACCAACATATAAATGGAGTCGTCAGTCGCTGGACACTGCGATACTTGCTGAGGAGGGGATCTGAACACCTATGGACATATTCGGAGTGCAATGATGATGACCCGCAAATAACTCACTAACATCATCCTCCTTCAATGATCAATACACAGCACATCTAGTTCTTCAGTGAATCATACACTTCTGGGTTTGTACTGACGTCATTCACAAACTCTGAAACCATTTAGTTGATAACGTTTCCAGTGTGGTTGTCATAGACACGGATAAACATACGGATGACATGAGAAGACTTTGAGACATGAAGGAGGCAGGTTTCTGTGAAAGTAATTGCCATAATCTATTAACGTCAAGCCATGCTACAAATAATGTCTGTGATTGGATTAACTAACACTCGTGAAGTTCGGAAACGAAAGGATGAAGTTGTTTTTATTTGTACACTTTTACTGGCTACTCAAAGCCTAAAAGTCGGTATTAAAGTTGAAGGAATAGACCTGGTGACAGTTCAGATATAACTACCTTGGACATATTATAACCAATGATGGAAAATGTAGAATTGGAATAAACAGAAGAAAAGAAATGGCAAAAAGTAATTTTAATGCCATGAAAAATATACCAACATAAAACAAATAACACCAGGGCTAAAACTAAGAGTAGCAAAATGTTATTTCTTTTCAACATTCCAGTATGGTGCAGAAACATGGACATTAGACAAGAAAAGAGAACAGAAATCTGAGGCGATTGAAATGTGTATTTATAGAAGAATGGGAATAACTGGATGGAAAGAAAAGAAAAGAAATGATGAAGTCTTAAAACAATTAAAAATGAAAAGAGAAATACTTAACACAATTCAAACAAGACAAATGGGATATTTGGGGCATGTTAAAAGACACAGCAGCCTACTAAAAATAATCTTAGAGGAGAAAATATCAGGTAAAAAAAGCAGAGGCAGACCTAGTCTAGCATGGACGAGTAACAAAAAAACAGACAAATCAGTCTTTGACAACCTGCACTAAGAAAGCAAGATACGGAGCGGAACGGCACTCCATGGTAGCCAAAAATCACTGCGGAGACGGCACTACATAGTAGCCAAAATTCACTGCGGAGACGGCACTCCATGGTAGCCAAAAATCACTGCGGAGATGGCACTTCATGGTAGCCAAAAATCACTGCGGAGATGGCACTTCATGGTAGCCAAAATCACTGCGGAGATGGCACTTCATGGTAGCCAAAAATCACTGCGGAGATGGCACTTCATGGTAGCCAAAAATCACTGCGGAGACGGCACTCCATGGTAGCCAAAAATCACTGCGGAGATGGCACTTCATGGTAGCCAAAAATCACTGCGGAGACGGCACTCAATGATGACTGGGTAGTTGGTTTAACACTTATATATGGATGTATGTATCAAATTATTTTGGATTGATTTCTTAACAGTTTTTGTTTGTTTGTTTAACTGCCCATGTGACAAACAATAGCCAGACTCTAGATAATGTTTAACGTTAATGACCAGACTGTAGATATTGTTTAACGTTAATGGCCAGACTCTAAATATTGTTTAACGTTAATGGCCAGACTCTAAATATTGTTTAACGTTAATGGCCACACTCTAAATATTGTTGAACGTTAATGGCCAGACTCTAAATATTGTTTAACGTTAATGGCCAGACTCTAAATATTGTTGAACGTTAATGACCAGACTCTAAATATTGTTTAACGTTAATGGCCAGACTCTAAATATTGTTTAACGTTAATGACCAGACTCTAAATATTGTTTAACGTTAATGACCAGACTCTAAATATTGTTGAACGTGAGTAGCGAGCTTCTAGACCTTGTCTAGCATTACAAGTATTGAATGAAGGTATGTTACAAAAATACAACAACGTGGCTTTATAAAAGCATGATTGGTGAAAGTAAGCGGCTTTTGCAATTGCAACTTTGTTAAAACTGGATGGATTTATCATCGCTAGATTGGTAAGTGGCTTTATAATAGAAAAATTGGTACAACAAGGTGGCTTTATAAGCGAAAGATTGGTACAAGCAAAGGGCATTATAATTGAAAGATTAGTACAACAAAAAGGCTAGTAGTATACAATGTTGTATATTTGGTCGAATTGTGGCGCTAAATTAACAAAGATATATAGTGTGGTGCGCAGCGCATCACATGTACATGAGAGACAGGGGAGTTAACCATGACATTTCGTATCGAGATGTTGACCTCTAGTCCCAGTGACACCGGAAGTGACCTGTTTATGTCTGGTGTATGCTGACTTTGGAGTTCTTTATGTACTTGATCATTAGTGATAGGTTAGTAGATTATACAACATCAATGAAAAACAATAGCATTAAATATAAAACAGAAAGCAAAAGATATACTTTATTCTTTTATTATCTCAATAGGTGTATAACATACAGTGGATATTATATAACATTACAAACATATTTAGTACACGAAGTAAATATATAGTGCAAGGATAACATTTATTTATAGCTATGTAGTTGGATGTCCGCTTAGCTCTATGTCACAAATGAATCATAAGGGGTGAAACTGTTAGAGGTTGCTGGGTAGTCTAAGTTAGTAGTGTAAATAGTTAAATATCTAGTGGCGTAGTCGAGACGTTATCATCAGCGACCTTTCTTTTTATATAGAAATAGGAAAGAGCATTTCTTGTTTGACTGTAGGAAAATATGGAATTATTTAAGACTTTGAAACCTACATTTTTCCCACCCTTAGCCTTTTGCGTGGCGAGAACCTCTAAAAACATATCTTTATCTAATTTGTTGTGTTGCTTGCTTAACCCTCTACAACTGATTTTATCATAATCCCCACTACAATGGTACGTCTTACTACATAAGCTAACAAGAGCTGTCCCTTCGTACTCTAGTTTAAAAAGCCCGGGCGTTCGTTTGGTGTACGCTTTAACACCCTTACAGTTTATACAGTCTGTCTTGCTAAAATGTTCATCGCAAAATTCGGCAGGAAACCAGTCTTTATATACGCTATTAAACTCAGCCCGCAGACCTGGCTTAACTATGGCCTCTAGCTTAGGTGCACTTAAGGCTAAGTATAAACTATCAGTATCTGTTTCACATAACTGAAAGTTGGACCTATCTACAAACTTATCTAAGAACTCGAAATAAAAATCTAACATACGAAGTTTTGCATATTGATACACGAAGAAACCGATTTGTAGGGGTAAGTCCCAAACAGTTTTCTTTTTCTCCATCTCAATTTCAAAAAGATCCACACCTATTTCAGTCATCTTTTTAAACCGGGAACTATTTATCATTTTTGATATCTCATCCCCTTGAACATACGAGACAGCGCTATGATTGGCCTTATTGGTTAGAGTCTTCCCATAGGCTGAGTTTCCTAAGAGCTTCATCGTGTCGCTTACTATAGATTGATTTTCGTCTAGATCACCAGCCCGCCTAGCGTCAGAAACCATTTCGCCAAACTTTTTAAAACAACTAGACGGTTGATATTCTAACATTTGATAAATTTTTGTTACCGCCAAGCCGTGGTCTAAATACCATTTTAACAGTGGTGTTGCCAACAAAATTTTTTCCCCGACATAACTACCGATTAGGGTGCGAAGAGGGGTTGACAACAAGTTATGTTTGAGGGCGCAGAAACCAAGGAGGGAAGGTCAGAAATCAAAGAGGGGAAACCTAGGAGGCAAGGTCAGAAACCTAGGAGGCAAGGGCAGAAACCAAAGAGGCAAGGGCAGAAACCCAAGAGGGAAGGTCAGAAACCTAGGAGGCAAGTTCAGAAACCTAGGAGGCAAGGTAAGAAACCTAGGAGGCAAAGGCAGAAACCAAAGAGGCAAGGGCAGAAACCTAGGAGGCAAGGGCAGAAACCAAGGAGGGAAGGTCAGAAACCAAAGAGGGGAAACCTAGGAGGCAAGGTCAGAAACCTAGGAGGCAAGGTCAGAAACCTAGGAGGCAAAGACAGAAACCTAGGAGGCGAGGTCAGAAACCTAGGAGGCAAGGGCAGAAACCTAGGAGGCATGGGCATAAACCTACGAGGCAAGGTCAGAAAATTAGGAGCCATGGGCAGAAACCAAAGAGGCAAGGTCAGAAACCTAGGAGGCAAGGGCATAAACCTAGGAGGCAAGGTCAGAAACCTAGGAGGCAAGGTCAGAAACCTAGGAGGCAAAGGCAGAAACCAAAGAGGCAAGGGCAGAAACCTAGGAGGCAAGGGCAGAAACCTGGGAGGCAAGGGCATAAACCTACGAGGCAAGGTCAGAAACCTAGGAGGCATGGGCAGAAACCTAGGAGACACCTCGATGGACAGCTAGACAACCGAAGAAGCAGAGATTATCATTGTAAACTTTAGAATGGGAATCGGTTTGAAGGATATTAATACCTTGATTTGATGCAGTGTAGTGTGGGATATCTAGCAGACACCCTATAGGATAATCTTGAAGTTTATAGACATAAACACTCGTACTGACTAAGGCTTCCAGGGTGTATTTGGTTGTCTCCCTATTTTTGTCTGTATAACCTAATATATCACTTTCATTTAATCTATCGATAAACGATTCAAAGTCATTTCTGTTGTTAACTAACAAGGGTTTGTCTAACCCTGTCGCGTTATTTGAGCTTGCGTTAAAGTAACGCAGCCCCTGTGTCTCTCTATGTCTTAAAACTAGATGATGACTATAATTTTAGGTTACACAAATAACACGTGGATACTAAAAAAAACCAACGTTTCGAAAATAGGTTACTAAAGTAACATACTATAACATTAAAGATCTAAGATAACACTTACTTTTATGTGTTTGAAGGTACGAGACACATCCATCGTCAACAACTGTAAGCGTATGTCTGATTATAAGCTTCTCAGATATATACACTTGAAACCCTAGAGGTGTTACTAAAAATAGAACTGACCTCTGAGGCAATACTGGATGTGTTACTAAAAAGATTTTGACGTATGATGGCAATTTTATGAGTTTACCTCCTGACCATTTTTGGTGACTACGCCCCTGAATTCGACGAAAAGCGTAAATTTTCACTCTAGGCATACCCCAAACTTTATTTTAGACATCCCCATACCAAAAATTTACTTAAAAATCACTTTTGAAATTGTTACCCCCTTATCATTTTTTAGGGTTACGCCCATGGAATCGATAACAATCGTAATTTTAGCACGTAGGCTTACCTAAAACTTTATTTTAGACATCCCCATACCAAAAATTAACTTAAAAATCACTTTTGAAATTGTTACCCCCTTACCGTTTTTGAGGGTTACGCCCATGAAATCGGTAAAAATCGTAAATTCTCACTCTAGGCATACCCCAAACTTTATTTTAGACATCCCCACACCAAAAATTAACTTAAAAATCACTTTTGAAATTGTTACCCCCCTTACCATTTTTGAGGGTTACGCCCATGGAATCGATAAAAATCGTAAATTTAGCACGCAGGCTTACCTAAAACTTTATTTTAGACATTCCCATTGAAAAAATTAACTTAAAAATCACTTTTGAAATTGTTACCCCCCCTTTACATTTTTTAGGGTTACGCCCCTGAAATCGATAAAAATCGTAAATTTAGCACGTAGGCTTACTTGAAACTTTATTTTAGACATCCCCATTGCAAAAATTAACGTAAAAATCACTTTTGAAATTGTTACCCCCTTAACATTTTTGAGGGTTACGCCCCTGAAATCGATAAAAATCGTAAATTTAGCACGTAGGCTTACTTAAAACTTTATTTTAGACATCCCCATACCATAAATTTACTTAAAAATTACTTTTGAAATTGTAACCCCCCTTACCATTTTTGAGGGTTACGCCCCTGAAATCGATAAAAAATTGAAATATAACCTCAAGGCATACCTCCCACATAATATTTGACACCCCTACATATCAAATTCCAACAAAAAAAAAACAACAAAAAGCTAGTAGTAGTTGTGGCTGTTTACCCCATCTAAAAGTGCATGTACATGCACCGAAAGACAAAAGATTTGGCACCGATACTGTATCGTACAGTATCGGTGCCAAAACCGCACGAGAAGTAGTATGTTCGGGTATGTTCACCGCCAAACCTACTACTAGCTTTTTGTTGTTTTTTTGTTGGAATTTGATATGTAGGGGTGTCAAATATTATGTAGGAGGTATGCCTTGAGGTTATATTTCAATTTTTTATCGGTTTCAGGGGCGTAACCCTCAAAAATGGTAAGGGGGGTTACAATTTCAAAAGTGATTTTTAAGTAAATTTATGGTATGGGGATGTCTAAAATAAAGTTTTAAGTAAGCCTACGTGCTAAATTTACGATTTTTATCGATTTCAGGGGCGTAACCCTAAAAAATGTTAAGGGGGTAACAATTTCAAAAGTGATTTTTAAGTTAATTTTTGGTGTGGGGATGTCTAAAATAAAGTTTGGGGTATGCCTAGAGTGAAAATTTACGATTTTTACCGATTTCATGGGCGTAACCCTCAAAAACGGTAAGGGGGTAACAATTTCAAAAGTGATTTTTAAGTTAATTTTTGGTATGGGGATGTCTAAAATAAAGTTTTAGGTAAGCCTACGTGCTAAAATAACGATTGTTATCGATTCCATGGGCGTAACCCTAAAAAATGATAAGGGGGGTAACAATTTCAAAAGTGATTTTTAAGTAAATTTTTGGTATTGGGTTGTCTAAAATAAAGTTTGGGGTATGCCTAGAGTGAAAATTTACGCTTTTCGTCGAATTCAGGGGTGTAGTCACCAAAAATGGTCAGGAGGTAAACTCATAAAATTGCCATCATACGTCAAAATCTTTTTAGTAACACATCCGGTATTGCCTCAGAGGTCAGTTCTATTTTTAGTAACACCTTTAGGGTTTCAAGTGTATATATCTGAGAAGCTTATAATCAGACATACGCTTACAGTTGTTGACGATGGATGTGTCTCGTACCTTCAAACACATAAAAGTAAGTGTTATCTTAGATCTTTAATGTTATAGTATGTTACTTTAGTAACCTATTTTCGAAACGTTGGTTTTTTTTAGTATCCACGTGTTATTTGTGTAACCTAAAATTATAGTCATCATCTAGTTTTAAGACATAGAGAGACACAGGGGCTGCGTTACTTTAACGCAAGCTCAAATAACGCGACAGGGTTAGACAAACCCTTGTTAGTTAACAACAGAAATGACTTTGAATCGTTTATCGATAGATTAAATGAAAGTGATATATTAGGTTATACAGACAAAAATAGGGAGACAACCAAATACACCTTGGAAGCCTTAGTCAGTACGAGTGTTTATGTCTATAAACTTCAAGATTATCCTATAGGGTGTCTGCTAGATATCCCACACTACATTGCATCAAATCAAGGTATTAATATCCTTCAAACCGATTCCCATTCTAAAGTTTACAATGATAATCTCTGCTTCTTCGGTTGTCTAGCTGTCCATCGAGGTGTCTCCTAGGTTTCTGCCCATGCCTCCTAGGTTTCTGACCTTGCCTCGTAGGTTTATGCCCTTGCCTCCCAGGTTTCTGACCTTGCCTCCTAGGTTTCTGACCTTGCCTCCTAGGTTTCTGACCTTGCCTCTTTGGTTTCTGCCCTTGCCTCCTAGGTTTCTGACCTTGCCTCGTAGGTTTATGCCCTTGCCTCCTAGGTTTCTGACCTTGCCTCCTAGGTTTCTGACCTTGCCTCCTAGGTTTCTGACCTTGCCTCGTAGGTTTCTGACCTTGCCTCCTAGGTTTCTGCCCTTGCCTCCTAGGTTTCTGCCCTTGCCTCCTAGGTTTCTGACCTCGCCTCCTAGGTTTCCCCTCTTTGGTTTCTGACCTTCCCTCCTAGCTTTCTGCCCTTGCCTCCTAGGTTTCTGCCCTTGCCTCCTAGGTTTCTGCCCTTGCCTCCTAGGTTTCTGCCCTTGCCTCCTAGGTTTCTGCCCTTGCCTCCTAGGTTTCTGCCCTTGCCTCCTAGGTTTCTGCCCTTGCCTCCTAGGTTTCTGACCTTGCCTCCTAGGTTTCTGACCTTGCCTCCTAAGTTTCTGACCTTGCCTCCTAGGTTTCTGACCTCGCCTCCTAGGTTTCTGTCTTTGCCTCCTAGGTTTCTGACCTTGCCTCCTAGGTTTCTGACCTTGCCTCCTAGGTTTCCCCTCTTTGGTTTCTGACCTTCCCTCCTTGGTTTCTGCCCTTGCCTCCTAGGTTTCTGCCCTTGCCTCTTTGGTTTCTGCCTTTGCCTCCTAGGTTTCTTACCTTGCCTCCTAGGTTTCTGAACTTGCCTCCTAGGTTTCTGACCTTCCCTCTTGGGTTTCTGCCCTTGCCTCTTTGGTTTCTGCCCTTGCCTCCTAGGTTTCTGACCTTGCCTCCTAGGTTTCCCCTCTTTGATTTCTGACCTTCCCTCCTTGGTTTCTGCGCCCTCAAACATAACTTGTTGTCAACCCCTCTTCGCACCCTAATCGGTAGTTATGTCGGGGAAAAAATTTTGTTGGCAACACCACTGTTAAAATGGTATTTAGACCACGGCTTGGCGGTAACAAAAATTTATCAAATGTTAGAATATCAACCGTCTAGTTGTTTTAAAAAGTTTGGCGAAATGGTTTCTGACGCTAGGCGGGCTGGTGATCTAGACGAAAATCAATCTATAGTAAGCGACACGATGAAGCTCTTAGGAAACTCAGCCTATGGGAAGACTCTAACCAATAAGGCCAATCATAGCGCTGTCTCGTATGTTCAAGGGGATGAGATATCAAAAATGATAAATAGTTCCCGGTTTAAAAAGATGACTGAAATAGGTGTGGATCTTTTTGAAATTGAGATGGAGAAAAAGAAAACTGTTTGGGACTTACCCCTACAAATCGGTTTCTTCGTGTATCAATATGCAAAACTTCGTATGTTAGATTTTTATTTCGAGTTCTTAGATAAGTTTGTAGATAGGTCCAACTTTCAGTTATGTGAAACAGATACTGATAGTTTATACTTAGCCTTAAGTGCACCTAAGCTAGAGGCCATAGTTAAGCCAGGTCTGCGGGCTGAGTTTAATAGCGTATATAAAGACTGGTTTCCTGCCGAATTTTGCGATGAACATTTTAGCAAGACAGACTGTATAAACTGTAAGGGTGTTAAAGCGTACACCAAACGAACGCCCGGGCTTTTTAAACTAGAGTACGAAGGGACAGCTCTTGTTAGCTTATGTAGTAAGACGTACCATTGTAGTGGGGATTATGATAAAATCAGTTGTAGAGGGTTAAGCAAGCAACACAACAAATTAGATAAAGATATGTTTTTAGAGGTTCTCGCCACGCAAAAGGCTAAGGGTGGGAAAAATGTAGGTTTCAAAGTCTTAAATAATTCCATATTTTCCTACAGTCAAACAAGAAATGCTCTTTCCTATTTCTATATAAAAAGAAAGGTCGCTGATGATAACGTCTCGACTACGCCACTAGATATTTAACTATTTACACTACTAACTTAGACTACCCAGCAACCTCTAACAGTTTCACCCCTTATGATTCATTTGTGACATAGAGCTAAGCGGACATCCAACTACATAGCTATAAATAAATGTTATCCTTGCACTATATATTTACTTCGTGTACTAAATATGTTTGTAATGTTATATAATATCCACTGTATGTTATACACCTATTGAGATAATAAAAGAATAAAGTATATCTTTTGCTTTCTGTTTTATATTTAATGCTATTGTTTTTCATTGATGTTGTATAATCTACTAACCTATCACTAATGATCAAGTACATAAAGAACTCCAAAGTCAGCATACACCAGACATAAACAGGTCACTTCCGGTGTCACTGGGACTAGAGGTCAACATCTCGACACGAAATGTCATGGTTAACTCCCCCTGTCTCTCATGTACATGTGGTGCGCTGCGCACCACACTATATATCTTTGTTAATTTAGCGCCACAATTCGACCAAATATACAACATTGTATACTACTAAGGCTTTATAACTTAACAATTTTTACAACAAAGTGGCTTAATAATCGAAAGATTGGTACAGCTTAGTGGCTTTATAGAAGCAAGATTGGTACAACTAAGTGGCTTTACAATCGTAATATTCGTACACCTAATTGGCTTTAAAATTACAACATTGGTACAACAAAGTGGCTTTACAATCGTAACATTGGTACAAATAAGTGGCTTTACAATCGCAACATTGGTACAGCAAAGTGGCTTTACAATCGTAACATTAGTACAACAAAGTGGCTTTACAATCGCGACATTGGTACAAATAAGTGGCTTTACAATCGCAACATTGGTACAAATAAGTGGCTTTACAAAGGCAACGTTGGTACAAATAAGTGGCTTTACAATCGCAACATTGGTACAAATAAGTGGCTTTACAATCGCAACATTGGTACAACTAAGCGGCTTTACAATCGCAACATTGGTACAAATAAGTGGCTTTACAATCGCAACATTGGTACAACTAAGTGGCTTTACAATCGCAACATTGGTACAAATAAGTGGCTTTACAATCGCAACATTGGTACAACTAAGTGGCTTTACAATCGCAACATTGGTACAAATAAGTGGCTTTACAATCGCAACATTAGTACAACAAAGTGGCTTTACAATCGCGACATTGGTACAAATAAGTGGCTTTACAATCGCAACATTGGTACAACTAAGTGGCTTTACAATCGCAACATTGGTACAAATAAGTGGCTTTACAATCGCAACATTAGTACAACAAAGTGGCTTTACAATCGCGACATTGGTACAACTAAGCGGCTTTAGAATCGCAACATTGGTACAAATAAGTGGCTTTACAAAGGCTACATTGGTACAACTAAATGTCTTTACAATCGCAACATTGGTACAACTAAGTGGCTTTACAATCGCGACATTGGTACAACTAAGCGGCTTTAGAATCGCAACATTGGTACAAATAAGTGGCTTTACAAAGGCAACATTGGTACAACTAAGTGGCTTTACAACCGCAACATTGGTACAAGTAAGCAACTGCGAAATAAGTGTGAACCCAAGATGAAGATGAACCTGAAACTAACGACGTGTCAGATGTCAGGAAGATAAATGATGCTACTGGAAGATGACTCCAGGGGATGGGTCAGAGAGATAAAATACAAAATAATTTAACTTGGGTAAGGTTGCGCTGATAGTAGAGTGGGATGTTGGCTTGCCGAGGTGTGAAATCATCGACGTCGACGATGTGGAACGTGATAATGTTTAAGATGATTTACAAAATGGGAGCGAAGGCGCACGTTGCTGCATGAGAAAAAAAGAGGTGGGGGGGGTGAATTGAAAAAAAAAATAGAAAAAATGGTATGGTAAAAGCTTTACGTGATTAGTAGACGACACAGATTTGAACGGTGCTTCGGCTTAATATGAGAAGACAAGAGCTAGCGATTTGCAGTTTATTGCAAGGTAAAGGTAAAATACGAGACTTGAACCGACGTCTTAGCACGCGAGTTTCCACCCATATGTGCTCGGCTGCCTGTCCAAAAATGTTCGGTGATTTCTGGATAGTGTCGCCTCAAACATCGAAACTCACGATGCGAAGCAACATTCTTCACCTTCCCAGGGTAATACCCTGGTACCCATTTCTGCCAACGGCTGGGTCGACCGTGGGGATATGTTTTTTTTTCCAACCACGATTACAATTCACACTGCTCCCAGCGGGAATCGAACACGGGTTGTCCGAACGTCGGTAGTCCAGTTTATTGCAGAGGTGAACAATCTAAGGCCCGCGGAACAGAACCGGCCTGTCAAAGCTATTTTGACCGACCCATGTGCTTGATTTGAAAAGTACTATACACTTCATTCCCTGAGATTTGTACATTAGAATCGGTTGTGAATGCAAAAGAGGTAATTTATATGATATCTTCTGTAGGTGATAGTGTCTGACAGTCGTCGTTTTCATAGCTTTCAGATCTGGCCCTCGGGAAATAAAAGGTTTCCAACTGGTTTACCGTGTTGTGCGCGATGAACCAGATAAGACCAATGTTTTACTATAAAATATAATGTTGTATAGTATATGTTGTGTATATCTATGTAAATAAGCTGCAAAATAATAGTATTTTATTCACTAACATTAAATGTAATCAATTTACCTTACAGCTTCCATTATTATCAACTTTAATGTTACAAAACAGAATTATTACAAAATTGACAAACATGAAGATAAACACCTTCATTAATGGATGCTTACGCAGAATAAAAGAGTGGAAATGGCAGGACAAGATCACTAACATAGAATTATGGAAATGTACCTGTCAAATACCAGTGGATAAAAATATAGAGCGAAGACGATGCCGCTGGATAGGACACACACTACGGAAACCAATTGAGAGTATTACACAACAGGCCCTTTTTGGGATCCCCAAGAAAAAAGACAAAGTATTCTTGGAGAAGACGATAGAAGCAGAGATGAAGATGATGGGGAAGACATGGAATAATCTTAAAAGAATGGCAAGAAAAAGAACAGTTTGGAAAGTGTTTGTTGAAGACCTATGCTCCACAGGGATTAGAAAGGTAGTAGTAGTAGTAGTATTAGTATTAGTATTAGTAGTAGTAGAGGTAGTAGTAGTATTAGTAGTAGTAGTAGTAGTATTAGTAGTAGTATTAGTAGTAGTAGTATTAGTAGTAGTATTAGTAGTATTATTAGTAGTAGTAGTAGTATTATTAGTAGTAGTATTAGTAGTAGTAGTATTAGTAGTAGTAGTAGTATTAGTAGTTGTAGTAGTATTAGTAGTGGTAGTAGTAGTAGTAGTAGTGGTAGTAGTAGTAGTAGTAGTAGTAGTAGTAGTATTAGTAGTAGTATTAGTAGTAGTAGTATTAGTAGTAGTAGTAGTATTAGTAGTAGTATTAGTAGTATTAGTAGTAGTAGTAGTAGTAGTAGTAGTAGTGGTAAGCAGAAGAACAAGGGGAAGAAGAAGAGAAAGAAAGCAGAATTACATTCACAATTTGTTTCAGAGCTGAACAAAAACAGTAAGGCTGCTAACTGATCATTTTAATTAACCAGCTGCTTTTGGTGTCTTCATCTTGTAGCGTATTATGGTAATACAAGAGTATAAATCTACCTGTTAATATTTTCTGGTGTGTACCTTTACTCTCACAAATACCGGCCATATATTTCTCTGGACCGTTCTTTGCCTGTTGCCTTTTGTATATCTTTCCTTGGCTTTTGTTCTAAGGTTCACAGAAGCGCAGTCCTTGAGATGGATGGTGGATTACCTGTAGACTCACACGCGTTGACAGCGACATACATAAACCACATCTCATATCTTTATGTGTGCATGTCTGTGTTAGTCACCTCTAGTGACTCGGGCAGATGGTGCTCGTAAACCTGGGAGGGCAGACCATCTAAGGGCAGAATCCCCCTACAGAAAAGACAATCTGCTGCCTTGCAGGAAGATTGGTGACAATCAAAGGCTAAGGAAAGCGAACCTGAATAAAATGCTGGCTGAAATCGAATGCACTGGGCCACTGGCGCAGAACACAGTGCAATGTATTAACGGGTGTTCAGTCAGAGTGGATCTGGCAGACTCTAATTGTGATGTTCTGTCTGTGGAGGCGATCAACACACTTAATCCAACAGTTGACTTCATGTGGGAGTCTGGAATCTTACTCTGATTGAGTCCTGATCGCAGAGAGAGAGAGAGAGAGAGAGAGAGAGAGAGAGAGAGAGAGAGATTTACTTAAAAAAAAATACAGACCCCAAAACATAAACCTAAAAATAAAATACAAAAATCTAAAAACAGCACCCTCATCGGATAAAACCCGAAAGTTGTGGCACTAAATTTTAAAAACAAAAGCAACAATTCTGGGCCGGTTAAAATTGAGAACCAGAAGTTAGCAATAACAGGATCATTCACATACATGGGGAACATAGTAATACCTGAGGGAGATGTCAACGAATAGCAACAGACAAGAAAAATAAAACCAAAAGGAAATATGAATGTGAAACAGCATTTGGAGATCCCATCAGTGCACAAACAGGCAAAAATAAATACAATTTGCTAAAATGTAAATAAAATAAACGTTCCCTTCATGCCTTGCAAGGCGTATGGGGAATATGGTGTTTAGTGACCAGATTTTTCTGTGACCACGGCACATTTTTAGATAATGCGATTTTTCAGTAAAATGTGGGCCCCTTATTTCTGTGTGGATCAGCATTATGGAGAGCAACGCAGAAAAAAAGGAAATGATAAAAGTGTCATTATTTCAAAAAATCCTACTTTCTTATTCAAACATTCAAATATATACATATGGCCTTTGACGTCTTAACAGACGGTTGGTAGCAAGTAATCATGTCTTGACAGACGGTTGGTAGCAAGTAATCATTTCTTGACAGACGGTTGGTAGCAAGTAATCATGTCTTGACAGACGGTTGCCAGCAAGTAATCATGTCTTGACAGACGGTTGCCAGCAAGTAATCATGCCTTGACAGACGGCTGGCAGCAAGTAATCACGATTAATCATTCGGTAAAATATGAATGGTTTATCATGTGTGCTGTTTTACTGAGCAGCTTTTCCTCTTGGCTGAATCTGTCACTATGTGATAGACAGATCCGAACGCAGACATGAGTTTCTGGCTCCTGGCCTCGTCCCCATTCTCCTGCGCCTTTTTTTTTTGTCTTCTGAATTTGACATCAAGACTTTCTCGAATGTTACCTATGTCGTTTTTAAAATATTTTTGTTGTCCATGTTTTGTAATTTGCTGCCAGATTTACCCAGTCCCATTTATTGATAGAGAACTCACTCAAGGAAGCCCAGCCTGAAATGTATTGTCCCAAAAGTTAGGAAAAAAAACACTGATAACGCTGACTGCAGTTTGCCTTAGATCGCCGCTTGATCCCATCCTCTTCTACTCCCACAAATCTCCAACTGCGTGTGGTCTCTGAGCTGTTCCTGACTAGCTGGCTCCTTAAGTTTCCTGGAAGCGTTGACCTGATGAATTCTTGAAACATTATCCTCATCTTCCCTCATCTTCTATGTAAGATGATCCTGTCACACTTCCCTGTAATATGATACTGTCACACTTCACTGTAAGATAAAACTGTAACACTTCCCTGTAATCTTCTCCATGTCACACTTCCCTGTAAGATAATCCTGCCACACTTCCCTGTAATCTTCTCCATGTCACACTTCCCTGTAAGATAATCATGTCACACTTCCCTGTAATCTTCTCCACTTCCCACTTGTTTGTAAGATGATCCTGTCACACTTCCCTGTAAGATAATCCTGTCACACTTTCCTGTAAGATAATCCTGTCACACTTCCCTGTAAGATAATCCTGTCACACTTCCCTGTAAGATAATCCTGTCACACTTTCCTGTAAGATAATCCTGTCACACTTTCCTGTAAGATAATCCTGTCACACTTTCCTGTAAGATAATCCTGTCACACTTTCCTGTAAGATAATCCTGTCACACTTCCCTGTAAGATAATCCTGTCACACTTCCCTGTAAGATGATCCTGTCACACTTTCCTGTAATTCTCTCCATGTCACACTTTCCTGTAAGATAATCCTGTCACACTTTCCTGTAAGATGATCCTGTCACACTTTCCTGTAATTCTCTCCATGTCACACTTTCCTGTAAGATAATCCTGTCACACTTTCCTGTAAGATAATCCTGTCACACTTCCCTGTAAGATAATTCTGTCACACTTTCCTGTAATTCTCTCCATGTCACACTTCCCTGTAATCTTCTCCATGTCACAGTTCCCTGTAATCATCACCATGTCACACTTCCCTGTAATCTTCTCCTTGTCACACTTACCTGTAATCTTCTCCACATCACACTGCCCTGTAATCTTCTCCACGTCATACTTCCCTGTAACCTTCTCCATGTCACAGTTACCATAAACTTCTCCATGTCACATGTCACACTTCCCTGTAAGATACACCATGTCAGACTTCCCTGGAATCTTCTCCACGTCACACTTCCCTGTAATCTTCTCCACGTCACACTTCCCTGTAATCTTCTCCACGTCCCACTTCCCTGTAATCTTCTCCACGTCACACTTCCCTGTAATCTTCTCCACGTCACACTTCCCTGTAATCTTCTCCACATCACAGTTCCCTGTAATCTTTTCCATGTCACAGTTCTCTCTAATGTGCCCCACGTAACAGTTCCCTCTAATGTGCTCCACATAACAGTTGTCTCTAATGTGCTCCACGTAACAGTTCCCTCTAATGTGCCCCATGTAACAGTTCCCTCTAATGTGCATAACGTAACAGTTCCTTCTAATGTGCTCCACGTAACAGTTCCCTCTAATGTGCTCCACGTAACAGTTCCCTCTAATGTGCTCACTTAACAGTTCCCTTCAATGTGCTCCACGTAACAGTTCCCTCCAATATGCTCCACGTAACAGTTCTCTATAATGTGCTCCACGTAACAGTTCCCTCTAATATGCTCCACGTAACAGTTCCCTCTAATATGCTCCACGTAGCAGTTCCCTCTAAAATGCTCCACTTAAAGTTCCCTCTAATATGCTCCACGAAGCAGTTCCCTCTAAAATGCTCCACGTAACAGTTCCCTCTAATGTGCTCCACGTATCAGTTCCCTCTAATATATCCCGTGCCAGACCGACCGTTACATCATGTGACATGTCTGCATCAGTATAACTTATTTTTCTTCACTGACGTATCTCATTCTTACCTCTCAAACCTCTCCATTACCTATGATCAGTGCTATCTATCCCCTACGACTTGTCATCCGATACTAATGACATTTCACCTACATGGGATCATGTGCACCCCATTCCTCCATATCTCCCACTGTCTCATTTCTCGCCATCGAATATTCAACATTTCTAGCTAAATAATCAGACTAGACACGACAACTCTTAGACTTAAATGTGGTACTAAAAGATACTTGCAGATTTGTGTTCATTGACCATGTATTCTTGATAATTATTGTTAATTTTTTGAGGGAAGCTGTGTGGCCGAATAGTTAGCACGATCATTATCAAACAAAAGTGTACAGGTTCAAACTTAAAATATTGTCATTTGGGTTTCTTTCGTTTTGGGGACCGACCTAGCTTTGGGCTCACCCATTCTCTGAAAATGGGTACCAAGCTTTTATTTTTTTTTCTGGGAAGTGTAGCAACGTGAGTAATACTATTACATCACCGTTAAATCTGTAGCAGCGTGGGTGATACTATTGCATCGCTGTTAAATATATAGCGGCGGGAATGATACTATTGCATCGCTGTTAAATATATAGTGCCGGGAATGATACTATTGCATCGCTGTTAAATATATAGCGGCGGGAATGATACTATTGCATCGCTGTTAAATATATAGTGCCGGGAATGATACTATTGCATCGCTGTTAAATATATAGCGGCGGGAATGATACTATTGCATCGCTGTTAAATATATAGCAGTGCGAATGATACTATAAACTTTGCTGTTAAATGTGCCGTACTTGCAGATGTGTATTTGTATTTTGTTAGAGACAGAAGAGATGGATTTCTACAGAGGAATGTTGATAGTTCCCTAGACAGCTGAAAAGACTAAGGAGGAAATTCTCAAAGAGGCCAACACAAAAAAAGAGAGTTCATAAAAAAACGAGGAAGAAACAATCGACATCTTTCGGGTTCATCATGAGATAGGAAAGGTGGAACACTTGATTGCAACAAAGTACAGGGAAGAGAGATGATGGACAACAAAGAGAGAAGATGGACAACAAAGAGAGATGATGGACAACAAAGAGAGATGATGGACAATAAAGAGAGATGATGGACAACAAAGAGAGAAGATGGACAACAAAGAGAGATGATGGACAACAAAGAGAGAAGATGGACAATAAAGAGAGATGATGGACAACAAAGAGAGATGATGGACAATAAAGAGAGATGACGGACAACAAAGAGAGAAGATGGACAACAAAGAGAGATGATGGACAACAAAGAGAGAAGATAGCTTGATGTCGTGGTACGGTAAACACATGAGCACATCATGAGAAGAGGAAAGTTGGAATACTTGGTTACAACTGGCACAATAAAAGGAAAGAGAGATCGCGGGCGACAAAGAGAGAAAATACTGGATAGCTTGGTGTCATTGCATGGAAAACAGTCAACAACAGAACTGATACGATGCACTGTAGACAGAAGATTGTGGAGGAACATGATCACCTACGCCAACCGGTATGGCACATGATGATGATGACGGTAAACAGTCTACAACAGATTTGATACGATGCGCGGCCGACAGAGAATTTAGGAAGGACATGATTGCCTACGCCAATAGGTATGGCACATGATGATCAGTATTTCCCATAAGCTGAATCATCTGGACACGCCCACAGATCTGTGAAATGTAGGAAAAGTTTTGTTTATTTTAAATAAGGGAGGGGACATGTCGCTGAATTTTGAATCTTTAGCCCAGATGTAAATTCTTACCTGACTCGTAAAGCAATTATCACCCCATTATATCAGGTGTGGTCTCCTTGTAGGTTCATGCAATCGATAACATGTGTCATTGCTATCTGTCTTTTCCATTTTTTGTAAAATTCTAAAAAGACTGTCATTCTCTTCATGTTACTCTCCAGATGTAGATTCTGTCAGACGGGCTGTCGTGAATATTAACGTTCTATTGGAGATATGTTTAAAGACAGTGATTCTTTCAGACGGGCTGTCGTGAATATTAACGTTCTATTGGAGATATGTTTAAAGACAGTGATTCTTTCAGACGGGTTCTGGTGAATATTAACGTTCTATTGGAGATATGTTTAAAGACAGTGATTCTTTCAGACGGGTTCTGGTGAATATTAACGTTCTATTGGAGATCTGGTTAAAGACAGTGATTCTTTCAGACGGGCTGTCGTGAATATTAACGTTCTATTGGAGATCTGGTTAAAGACAGTGATTCTTTCAGACGGGCTGTGGTGAATATTAACGTTCTATTGGAGATCTGGTTAAAGACAGTGATTCTTTCAGACGGGCTGTGGTGAATATTAACGTTCTATTGGAGATCTGGTTAAAGACAGTGATTCTTTCAGACGGGCTGTGGTGAATATTAACGTTCTATTGGAGATCTGGTTAAAGACAGTGATTCTTTCAGACGGGCTGTGGTGAATATTAACGTTCTATTGGAGATCTGGTTAAAGACAGTGATTCTTTCAGACGGGCTGTGGTGAATATTAACGTTCTATTGGAGATCTGGTTAAAGACAGTGATTCTTTCAGACGGGCTGTGGTGAATATTAACGTTCTATTGGAGATCTGGTTAAAGACAGTGATTCTTTCAGACGGGCTGTGGTGAATATTAACGTTCTATTGGAGATCTGGTTAAAGACAGTGATTCTTTCAGACGGGCTGTGGTGAATATCAACTGCGTCTATCAACATCCACGAAAAGAGGGATAGAAATATGATAGAGCGGTTAACAAATGGAATCCTGAGAGCTGCTAAAGAATACATTCCTAGAGGAGCAAGAAGAAACTACAAGCCATACTGGAGCAAGGAAATACAAAGACTAGAAGAGGAACTGGACTTTGCCAGAGAACTAGCTGAAACATCACACAGCACAGAGAGCAAAATTGCCTACAAAGCAGTCTCGGCCAAATACGTGAGGCCATGATATCAGCAAGACAGAGCTGGATAGACAAAACAGAGAACCTTAATCTAGACAAAAATGGTCACAAACTATGGAAACTTGCGAAAGCTCTGAGCGACGAAAACAACTGCCGACCTCCAATATCATTAGCACACAACCAGAACATCCTCACAATCAAAAGGGCAGCAAATCTACTGATAGTGTAAAGTAAAGTGCCCCCGTCACGCCAATTGGCGTATAGGGAATATGATGTTAGTGACCATAAATTTTACAAACCTTCCGACACATGATTTTTGGGGTAATATGGTCGGTATTTAGCCCATGCCGCTTTACTTTCCCAGAAAAAAATCCGGTACCCATTAAAGGCTGGGTGAACCGGAGCCGTCGGTTGGGATCGAACACTACCTCTTGTCCTTTGTAGTCCAGTTCACTAACCACTGAGCTATCGCGGCTCCCAAATCTACTGATAGAGACTTACAAAAACATTAGTAGAATAAACATTACAATAGACAAACAGAAAGCTGCAAGACGGGAAAAACAAAGATGCAAAACACATGCACCAGAAGAGCATCAGACGACCATCTTTACCCCAACTGAATTAGATGTTGCCCTCAAAGGATTGAAACTCAAACGTTCCCCTGGTAAAGATGGAATCTCCAACGAAATGCTCCTAAATCTGGGACAGAAAGCCAAGAGCCAGCTTCTAAGGATAATAAATGCTAGCTGGAAGAGAGGTCATGTGCCGGCAATCTGGAAAGAAGCTATTATGGTGCCCATCCTCAAGTGTGGAAAAGATCCACTAGACCCAGGTAGCTATAGACCAATTAGCCTACTGAGCTGCCTGAGTAAACTCATGGAAATGCTGGTTAACAGAAGACTTATGTGGCATTTGGAGACAAAACAACAAATAGTACCACAACAAAGTGGCTTCCGTCAGCACAGATCAACTGAAGACCTGGTCACCTACATTGCACAGGAAATAGATGATGCTCTACAAGAAAAGAAACACACACTGGCAGCATGGAGAAGGCTTTTGATAGGGCATGGCGAGAGGGTTTAAAGAACAAGCTTTTTGGACTTGGCATCCAGGGTCGTTTATTCTATTGGGTCTCTCAATACCTTCAGGATAGAACGGCCAGAGTACAAGTTCAAGGTCAACTAAGTAAGAAGGTCTCAATCGAACAAGGTGTCCCACAAAGCGGAGTCTTGTCCCCAACACTCTTTTTAATTTTCATAAATGACATCGTAAAGGACATTCCACCCAGAATACACTCAGCAAAATTCGCAGATGATCTGGCGTTATGGGCTCGTGAGGAAAGTATATCGGTGGCTGGACCCAGGATGCAAGATGCCCTAGGTGAACTTGAAAAATGGACGAACACCTGGTTCTTACCAATCAACGGAAAAAAACTGCATATTCAATTTTCAGCCTATCAAGAAACACACTCTCTGCAAACTTGAAGATAAAAGACCAGACACTCCCTATTGACCAAAACCCAACATATCTTGGCGTCACCATGAATCGCAGAATGACTTGGAAAAATCAGATAGACATGGCAAGGAAAAAAGCCAGAAAACGAACTATTATTATGAAGAAATTGGCAGGAACGGATTGGGGAGCAGACAGCAATATTTTGAAAAGACTATACGTAGGAAGAGTCAGACCAGTCCTAGAGTATGGAGTCTCAGCCTGGGCTATGACTTCCAAATCACACTTTAGCAAAATTAACAGAACACAGAACCAAGCTACCCATATCATCACTGGTGCTATGAAATCTACGCCTATCAAGACTCTAGAAACAGTAACAGGTTTATAACCCTTAGATGACAGACGGGTCACTAAAGTATTGCAACAAGCGGAGAAATATAGAAGGCTGCTTAGCCACCCCATGCATCAAAGAATAACTGGTTCCGGAACTGACCGACTAAAGAGGAGCAACTTCGCTGCAATTGCCAATGAACTAACCACTGGAGGCCCAGTACTTTCCCAAACAATATCGAAACCCTTGGGCCCATCTGATATGTCTCCTCATGGAAAACATAAAATACCAGAATTTTAGGAAAATATAACGGGAATCATGATAAAAGGCACACAATTAGACACAGAAAGAAAAACACGTAGCAGAAAAACACATACACGATACCTACCCACAGGACTCTTGGTCCCATATATACACAGATGGCTGTGCTACAAATGCCACCAGAAATGGAGGGGGAGGTGTGTTCTTGACGCTGAATAATCAGGACGAGATCACCAAGTCAATAGCCACTTGACAATTCTCAAACAACTTTAAAGCAGAAGCTGAGGCCATCAGAGATGCTACAACACTGGCTACTCAACACAAAAATAACATGCACAATAAATTGGTGATTCTGACTGATGTACTGTCAGTACTATCAGCTCTAAAAAGCCCCAAGAACAATGAACTAGATGACTTGAGAACAACCCTGGACAAACTATGCAATAACTTCCAGAGAGTAGTCATTCAATGGATACCATCACACTGTAATATACACGGAAACGAACGCGCAGACATATTAGCTAAAGAGGTAGGGAGTTTACCACAAGAGAACCATCCGCTCAGTTATGATGAAGCCAAATCCATCCTCAAGGGTCAGTTCCAGGAGAAATGGAAACGAGAACACCCAAAGTATAGGGAGCCGAGGTAGCTCAGTGGTTAGTGAACTGGACTACAAAGGACAAGGGGTAGGGTTCGATCCAAACCGACGGCTTTCGGGTTCACCCAGCCTTAAATAGGTACCGGATTTTTTTCTGGGAAAGTAAAGCAGCGCGGGCGTAATACCGACCACATTACCCCAAAAATTATGTGCTGAAGGTCTGTAAAATATAGGGTCACTAACACCATATTTCCCTAAACGCCACTTGGCGTGACGGGGGTACTTTACTTTTACAACCAGCCTATGCCACTGTACACGGACAATATGACTACAAAACATGTTCTACAGGATTGCCCCCAGTACACAGACCTGTGAAGAGCAATGTGGTCCACGCCCGCTTCCCTGGAAGAGAAACTATATGGGGCAATCGATTCGCTTAAACGGTCAGGTGACTTCATGAGAGAGTCTGGAATCCTACTCTGATTGAGTCTTGATCGCAGTGAGAGAGAGACTTGTATCTATGTATACCTAATTTTCATTCCAAAGTCCACTGTTATAACTTCTGGATCTGTCCTAAGCACGTGACCCAACCAACTCCAACGTTTACCATGAATCATCGTTTAAATTGTTTAACGGCTGCACCTCTCAACAATTCCTGGCTTTCTCCCAGTTTGTTCCAGTAAATTCCAAATTGCAGACTAGAAAAGTTGTCTTAAGATGACCCTGGATATTTTTTTAAAGGAAATCAGCTTGACTGCAGATCTAGAACTTGACTTTCCCCTCAATGATGCATCTGACAGATCGCCGTATCTCCCAGTTCCACGAGTCCAGGAAAAACACGGTAAAACAGATTCTGGAAGAAATATATTTGCCCGTACTTCCTGTTTGTTCGTTTCTCGTTTTGCATGCCTGAACCAGGTAGACTGTATCTCTACCTAGTATTTGTAGACTGCTCTTATCATAACTCACCGGGGGGAGGCACTTGCCTGGTTCTGCTGCATGCTTGTCCCTTCTTCTTTTGGGTGCATGTTTGTTTTCTTGAGCTGGATGTTTCTGAAGTTAAGGAACGGCCATTTGTCATTCTCAGCTTTTCATTTTTATTGTCGCATTCTACACAACGTTTTTTATATTCGTCTGGTCTTATTTTAGGAATTTGATCACCTCGTCAAAAACATAGGATCTAAAAGGAACAATGCACTTGGGGAAATATATTGTCTAGGATCGGTGATAGGATTTGTCTCCCCTCCACTACTGAACGACATATAATTCTTCGATGTTTGATGATCGTCAGGTAAGGGAAATAATCTGGTACTTAATGTGGGATTTGTTTATTGTTGATCACAGATCGTGAAATAGGAATGACTGGCTGAAGGAGGAAGTTTACAGAGAGGAGTGGTTCCATGAGCTGTCGGGTTGAGGATGGGATGAGGTTTATCATGGAGGTAGAGAGAGAGAAAATAAACATAAAATGGTATTGAGCAGCCAAACTAACAGAAAGACAAGACAACGTTTCGGCAAAAGCCTTCATCGGGTATAACAAACTATACACCTTAAACACAAAATTCCGAGTTAGAATACACAACAACGACACCGGCTCTACAAGATAGCGGAAAAGACAGTGCCCAGGATTTTCGTAATGTCTGGTTAAAATATTAATATACAATAGGGCAGGTAGGAGTTAATTAGACCAAAGGAACGAAACAATAAAAAATTGAAAATATGAAAGAAAGTTTCCTATATGGTACAAAGGAAATAGGAAGAAAAGTAATGGAAAGAAATAATAGGGGTGGCAGGAAGTGGAAAGGGGAAAGAAGATCACGAGAGGTAATAAAGGTAACGCAGGGAGGAATAGAGATAGGACACGGGAAAGACATTGGGAGGTGATCAGAGATTAAAGAAAAGAACGAAAAGCAGATTATGAGTTGGTTCTCTAACGTGAAAAGGATATGGGTATCAAAGGAACAAGAGATGAAGTCATTGACATAACATAACATGGAAGTGTTCCAGGGAACAAGAGATGAAGTCATTGACATAACATAACATAGAAGTCTTCAAAGGAACAAGAGATGAAGTCATTGACATAACATAACATGGAAGTCATCAGAGGAACAAGAGATGAAGTCATTGACATAACATAACATGGAAGTCTTCAAAGGAACAAGAGATGAAGTCATTGACATAACATAACATGGAAGTGTTCAAGGGAACAAGAGATGAAGTCATTGACATAACATAACATAGAAGGAGTCAAAGGAACAAGAGATGAAGTCATTGACATAACATAACATGGAAGTCTTCAAAGGAACAAGAGATGAAGTCATTGACATAACATAACATGGAAGTCATCAGAGGTGCAAGAGATGAAGTCATTGACATAACATAACATGGAAGTCATCAGAGGTGCAAGAGATGAAGTCATTGACATAACATAACATGGAAGTCATCAGAGGAACAAGAGATGAAGTCATTGACATAACATAACATGGAAGTCTTCAGAGGAACAAGAGATGAAGTCATTGACATAACATAACATGGAAGTCTTCAGAGGAACAAGAGATGAAGTCATTGACATAACATAACATGGAAGTCTTCAGAGGAACAAGAGATGAAGTCATTGACATAACATAACATGGAAGTCTTCAGAGGAACAAGAGATGAAGTCATTGACATAACATAACATGGAAGTCTTCAAAGGAACAAGAGATGAAGTCATTGGCATAACATAACACGGAAGACATCAGAGGAACAAGAGATGATGCCAGTAACATGGAAGTCGTCAGAGGTATTATGTACTGGTAATCTAAAATGGAAGGCGACAGGAGTGCTAGAATCATGTTTGATGTTATATAAGTATTCACAGATTCTGTCACCCTAACGACCACATATTTCGCCAATATATATTTTGAGACAACTTCAGCACTTGATGTATATCAGATTTCAGAAAATGCACGTAGAGCCTTCATGGATAACAAAACGGTCATTCGGTAACAAGACTTCAGGTACTTCGATGGTTGAAGATGACCAGGTACGGGAAATACATATCTGGTACCATGTTTGAGGTTTCTTTATCGTTGATCGCAAGATTGTGAATTATGAATGGCTGACTGTAGGAGGAAGTTTACATAGAGGAGTGGTTTCATGAGATGTTGGGTTGGGGATGAGATGAGGTTTTTGATGGAGAACCTCGGTGCCAGAGTAGTCAGTGCACTCTCCTACAGGGAATGATGGTCAAATCGTTTCCACGCTGTGATGATTCAACACAGCTTCGAGACTAATCCCGTCTTTGAAAATGGGAGTAAGATTATTTGTGGGATTGTGGGACGGCCCAGCGAGATGGCGAGCATATAAAGCTAAATCTATTGATGGTAATTTGACAAAGTGGGCATTAAAACATAATTCTACAATAACGACAGAAACGGGACCATCTACATTAAATGATGAAGGTTGGTTATAGGGGAATAATTACTTTACTGATTGAGGTTGGTTGGTTATAGGGGAATAATTACTTTACTGATTGAGGTTGGTTGGTTCTAGGGGAATAATTACAATACTGACTGAGGTTGCTTATAGGGGAATAATTACATTACTGATGGAGGTTGGTTATAGGGGGAATAATTACAATACCAATTGAGGTAGGTTATAGGGGAATAATTACATTACTGATGGAGGTTGGTTATAGGGGGAATAATTACTTTACTGATTGAGGTTGGTTATAGGGGAATAATTACATTACTGATGGAGGTTGGTTATAGGGGGAATAATTACTTTACTGATTGAGGTTGGTTAAAGGGGAATAATTACATTACTGATGGAGGTTAGTTATAGGGGGAATAATTACATTACTGATTAAGGTTGGTTATAGGGGAATAATTACATTACTGATTAAGGTTGGTTATAGGGGAATAATTACAATACCGATTGAGGTAGGTTATAGAGGGAAATAACATTACTGTTGGAGTTTGGTTATCGGGGGAATAATTACTTTACTGATTAAGGTTGGTTATAGGGGAATAATTACATTACTGATGGAGGTTGGTTACAGGGGAATAATTACTTAACTGATGACGGATACAGAAAGCTGGATGCAGTAGTGAGAAGTAAAAGACGAAGGGAAGGTAGATGTTAAGATAAACACATATCACATAAAAAGCATGTGAATTTATAGTAGATCAATCACACACTGGAATAACAAAAGCAACAAACAAGAAGATATAGACCCTTATTAATGGATGCTTGCGAAGAATATTAGGATGGAAATGGTAGGACAAAAACCACTAACATAGAATTATGAGGAAATTACCAGTCAAATACAAGAGGTAGGGTTCGATCTCAACCGACGGCTTCCGGGTTCACCTAGCCTCAAATGGGTACGGGATTTTTTTCTGGGAAATTAAAACGGCACGGGCGTAATACCGACCACATTACCTCGAAAATCATGTGCCGAAGGTCTGTAAAATTTATGATCACTAACACCATATTCCCTATACGCCACTTCGTGTGACGGGGCGTTTTACTCTTTTTTTTTTTAACCAGTCAATTACCAGTAGAAAAAGAGATATGACGAAAACAATGGGGCATATGGAATGGTCCTATAAGAACGACCAGAAACAGAACGGAATGGAAAGTTTTTGTTGAAGACTTAGGTTCCACTGGGAGCTGAAAAGAGGAAGAGGAATCTCACTTTACACAGAGTTTAAAACAAGAACTTAGTAGTTTAGTTGGGGGCCTTGGTAGCTTAGTTGGGGGCCTTGGTAGCTTAGTTGGGGGCCTTGGTAGCTTAGTTGGGGGCCTCGGTAGCTTAGTAGAAATATATTTAACCTTAACATGTAAGTTTTACTTTTTGTTCTCATAATTTACCTTTGCTTCTCATAATTTACTTTTTGTTCTCATAATCTACTTTAGGTGCTCATAATTTACTTTTTTTCATAATTTACCGTTGGTTCTCATAATTTACTTTTTTTCTCGTAATTTACGGTTGGTTCTCATAATTTATTTTTTTTTCTCGTAATTTACCTTTGGTTCTCATAATTTACTTTTTTTCTCGTAATTTACCTTTGGTTCTCATAATTTTCCTTTTTTTTCTCGTAATTTACCTTTGGTTCTCATAATTTACTTTTTTTTTCTCGTAATTTACCTTTGGTTCTCATAATTTACTTTTTTTTCTCGTAATTTACCTTTGGTTCTCATAATTTACTTTTTTGTCTCGTAATTTACCTTTGGTTCTCATAATTTGACGGATTTTTGTCAATCGTCTAGCCAGGCACCAACTTTAACCTCCACCGTGTGATTCGTTTCAACCCGACTCCAACGTGAGACGGGTTCTTTAGAGTAGTGAATCCATTTTGGGACTACCACATCGCGCCTTGGGAGCCGGGATAGCTCAGTGGTTAGTGAACTGGACTACAAAGGACAAGGGGTAGGGTTCGATCCCAATCGACGGCTTCCGGGTTCACCCAGCCTTTAATGGGTACCGGATTTTTTTCTGGGAAAGTAAAGCGGCACAGGCGTAATACCGACCAAATTACCCCAAAAATCACGTGCCGAAGGTCTGTAAGATGTATGGTCCATACACCATATTACCTATACGTCATTTGGCGTGGCAAGGGTACTTCACTACATTTATATATATGTATACACCTAACGGTTGAATTGAAATGACACGAACCAATTTTTTTAAAAATTTAACTCGGGGAACCGGTGTTTGGAGCTCCTGTGTGTGGCTAAGTGGTTAATGTACAACCATTCTGATCAGAAGGTTTCGGGTTCGATTCACAGAGTTTTTCCGGACCGACAAGGCTCCTGGGAAGTAGAGGCGGCCTGGGGTGATAACGACCACATAACCAAAAATTATGCAGTAGTCTAAGAAAAATATGGTCACTAACATATATCACCATATTCGCTATACGCCTAGCATGGCTTTACTTTCGGTATTTGCAGGTTTGGCCACCATTTTGCGGATGGACAGAGCATCCAAATCCACGTAGCCTTTGAAAATGGGTACCGTATTTTTTATTTCAAGAAATTAGAGTGTCCTGGTTCGATACCGACAAAATCACCCATCGGAACAAAGAAGTTGATACACTCTTCTGAAATGTTACAATCAGGCCCAAAAATAGAGAGCTAATCATCATCATCATCGAGTGCCGTCTCCGCAACAAAGGTTAGCTACCATGGAGCGTCATTCTGCTATGTCTCTTGCTTTGATGGTGCAGGTTGTCATAGGCTGATTTGTCCATCTTTTGATGTTACTCGTCCGTGTTAGTCTTGGTCTGCCTCTGTCTCTTTTACCTTGTATTTTCCCCTTCAGGATTACTTTTAGTAGGCTGCTGTGTCTTTTAACATGGCCCATTCGCATCGCATTTGTCTTGTTTGAATTGTGATTAGTAGTTCTCTTTTCATTTTTAGTTGTTTTAAGACTTCATCGTTTGTTTTCTTTTCCTTCCATCCAATTCTACCTATTCTTCTATATATCCACCTTTCAAAGGCTTCAATTCTCTGTTCTGTTTTCTTGTCCAATGTCCATGTTTCTGCATCATATAGGAATATTGAGAAGATGTAATATTTTAGAGAGATAATAGGCACAGTAGAAGTAATACAACGATGATTCCAAATACAAACAGAGGATTGAGAACATTGAGAACATTGAGAACATTGAGAACATTGAGAACATTGAGAACATTGAGAACATTGATAACAGTTGGCGCGTATAAAGCCATCATCATCATGTGCCTTACCAACTGGCGTAGGCGATAATGCCCTTTCAAAATTCTCTATCAACAGTACATCGTATCAATTTTGTTGTTGACTGTTTTCCATGTCATGAAACCAAGCTATCCAGTATCTTCTTTCTTTGTCGTCCGCGATCCCTCTATGTTGTCAGTTGAAACCAAGTATTCCAATTTTATCTTCTCATGTTGTGCCCGAAAAATACTGATTGTTTATTTCTGATGATTCTTAGGAGCTCCGTTTTTGTGCTTGCCCCTTCAAGAATTTCTTCGTTGGTCTTTTTAGCTGTTCAGGGAGAGCTCTCAACATTCTATCTCTTCTATCTCTGTGACCTCTACTCGTTTTTTCATTTGTGTGTCCATTGTCCATGGTTCACTTCCATAGGTCAGAATTGGCTCTATATATCACCGCTGAACTCTCTTTTTCACGTCTATTGACATAGACTTGTTGCAAAAGACATTTCTTTTCATTCTCTGAAATACTATCTTCGCTTAAGCAACACTACTTTTTTTTTATTTTTGTGGTGCATTTTCCCTCTAAAGTTATTATTGTGTTCCAAGTAATTAACGCTCTGCACTTGCTTTATATGTGTCCTGTTTATTTTTATGTTGCATGGTGGTTATGATTCTTTCTTTGATTTGATCATCACTTCTGGTTCCTTACAATTCAGACTGAGACCCTTGTTGTTCTCTTGTACTATTATGTCTATCATTTCTTGTAGTTCTATCTCCGTCTATGATATTAAGATTTGTGTCATCCGCTTATAGGACTTCTGAACAATATTGCAGATAGTTGACAGGAACCGTCGAGGCACTGTCTGAAAAAGTGTTCCTAGTTGCAGTTTCTTCATATTCCATATACACATATATGCTCCCATAGCTACTGAGTTTAGTGCTCTTTGCACACCGTGAGCTGTGTTTTTCATCCGGATGGTGTTTCTATACTCAGATTATTTACGATGAATGATGATATCGTATGACGAAGGTCAGTTTAGCTGCATTCACTTTCGGTGCCGCTTCGCCTTATGCCTTTGGGCGTGTTCTGTAGCTGCTATGATGGGAACTGCAGCTGCCTTTTTCATTATTTTTTTAATTTTAGATCATATGTTAATTCGGATAGTTTCCACTAGCACGGGCGATTGAGCTATTATGGATTTTCCTTCTGTTGCGGTGATACCGTGGCCTTTGAACAACTATAGCTATAACTATAGCTATAACTATAACTGTAACCATCTGCACATGTGTGTAAAGTATATTATGGTATATAAGAGAAATAAGGGAAAAAGAAATAAAATAAGGGTAATAGAAGAAGAAAATAATACAACAAAAATTAACAATATAAAAAAATAATGGATATAACTTGTAAATTCGAGGGAAAACATAGGTATTTGAAAAAAATATGTAAAATAAATGCAAGTAAAGGGAAAAGGAAGCAATAGAAAAATGAATAAATGAAACAGAGACAACGCAAAAGCAAGTAAAAGAACAAAAAAACATAAAAGTTAGAAGCTAAAAAATATTGTGAAAGAAAGAAGGTAACATTTGAAGACATAAAAGAATATTTATAAAAAAGTAAAAGAAAAAGTGATGATAAAGAAGTGAGAAATCAGAGTTAAAATAGAAAACGTAATTAATATGAAAAGTAAATGGTATTAAAATAAAGTAACAGAAAAAGTCAGTAATCGGGCATGAAAGGAATACAGGTAAATGATAGCGATCAACGTGACATCCAATCAAGAGCCCAGAAATTTTCGTTTTAGCAAGTTTGGTTTTTATAATTCCCCTAGTTACCTCTTCGTGAGTGTCGGTAACTTTAGAAAAGGCTGGGATAAAATTATATGAACCATGTTCACTTAGTTTAAAACGCGAGAAGTTCAAGTGAACACTCTAGACACAGTCGTTTGCCAGTGATGCTTTAGTTTGTTAGCTGGTGTACTCCTTTCGGGGAAAGAAAATATTTATTCGATGATTCCCATTTTATATTCAAGGTAATTAGAAATTGTTTTAGCTGCATTGAGCCATGGGGATCCTCTGCTCTTTTCTGTACGTCTCAAAATCAGATAACAAAATCATAGCATTATATGGGCAGGTTCCGTTGTAGTGATGTTAAAGTAAGGTGCTGCTGTGATCGTAGTAATGTTAAAGTAAGGTACTGCTGTGATCGTAGTGATGTTAAAGTAAGGTGCTGCTGTGATCGTAGTGATGTTAAAGTAAGGTACTGCTGTGATTGTAGTGATGTTAAAGTAAGGTACTGCTGTGATCGTAGTGATGTTAAAGTAAGGTACTGCTGTGATCGTAGTGATGTTAAAGTAAGGTACTGCTGTGATTGTAGTGATGTTAAAGTAAGGTGCTGCTATGATCGTAGTGATGTTAAAGTAAGGTACTGCTGTGATCGTAGTGATGTTAAAGTAAGGTGCTGCTGTGATCGTAGTGATGTTAAAGTAAGGTGCTGCTGTGATCGTAGTGATGTTAAAGTAAGGTACTGCTGTGATCGTAGTGATGTTAAAGTAAAGTATTGCTGTGATCGTAGTGATGTTAAAGTAAAGTATTGCTGTGATCGTAGTGATGTTAAAGTAAAGTATTGCTGTGATCGTAGTGATGTTAAAGTAAAGTATTGCTGTGATCGTAGTGATGTTAAATTACCGTTGCTGCGGACGCAGAAATAATGTTAAGGTGTTGGCTTCTCAGCTACAAGGTGCCCAGTTCGAGTCCGATGGAGCGGTCCGATTTTTTTCCCACAATCACAAGTTTGTTAAAAATCACCTAATTCTAT
The DNA here is from genome assembly GCA_032433765.1 of Megaustenia siamemsis. Classification (NCBI taxonomy): domain Eukaryota; kingdom Metazoa; phylum Mollusca; class Gastropoda; order Stylommatophora; family Ariophantidae; genus Megaustenia; species Megaustenia siamemsis. The sequence continues at coordinate 77,954,644 of JAVIAB010000001.1, forward strand.
CGGAGGCGGACCATAAACAGGAGATCCCCATTTTCAATGTACAGTCCGCAAACGAATATCTTGAATGTTGAAGATAGAAAGGATTAAGCCATATGCAGCTGCCTGGGCCAAAAAAAAGAAGGAAAATAAAAGTACAATTTCCACTATCTAGAAATAATGTTAGTTGTAGTTAGCCTGTAGGACGTGGGCTGTACGGCGTCCGGTTCACGAGTGAGAACTCTCTTCATGACATGTTGTGAACCGCTGATGGGGAGAATAAATAGCCACTATTGTTAAACATCTGATGTTGCGGAAGTATTCATTTTGACCCCTAAACGATAGCGATTTCTTCTCCTCTGAACTCCAGTCGGAGCACAGGACACCCACAAGAGATCCCCACCCAACATAGGACACCCACAAGAGATCTCCACCCAATCCGGTCTGGAACAAGCATAGACAACTCTCGCCAGGACCTGACAGTCTCTATCATTTCATCATGCATGGTTCGTCGCCATGTCCCCAATGGTCTGCCCCTTCTTCGTTTGCCAGATGGTGTCCATGTTAATGCCAGGTGGTGTCCATGTTAATGCCAGGTGGTGTCCATGTTAATGCTAAATGCGGATGCCTGGTTCGTTACATTCGTAGACACATGACCTAGTCATTTCCAACGTCTTCTTTTCACTTTTTCGTTCACGTTGTTAATGCCAGAACCTCTGACAACTTCTTTGTTGGTAACGTGTTATCCAAACTGATGCTTAGAATCTTCTTAAATAGCGACCTTCAAATACTCTAAGTCATCTTTATATCTCATTGCCACGATTTCCTATCCACGGTGCATCGTATCATTTCTATTGATGACTGTTTTCCATGCCATGACACTAAGCTATCTAGTATTTTCTTTCTTTGTCATCCGCGATCTCTTTTCCAGTATTTTACCAGTTGTAACCAAGTATCCCAATACTCCTGTTCTCATGAATTGCCCGAAAAATTTTGGTTGTTTTTTTTCTCATGTTGTTAAGGAGCTCCCTTTTTGTGTTGGCCTGTTTGAGATTGTCCTCGTTGGTCGTTTTAGAACCAGGAATGGGATCAGTGTACAACTAAGCAACGTCAGAATATAGTGCCGGCTAATCTACAATCATTAAACAAAAAAATTAAATCAATATGACTCTGTCACGTGATAGAAATATTGTAGACAACAATCAGAGACGATAAACGTGCATCTATTGTTCACATTGAATTTACCTGTACCAGGTGAGAAGTTTATGGTAAATCTATTTCTGAACTTATGTTTAAACACATTAAAAGCTACTGCCTTTTGATTCCGGGCATTATAGGAACGTTATCCTGGCAATGAGGTCCCAGGAAGGCATCAATTAAAACTAATGTGGTTTGCTCAACCTTAACGATGTTCGCCAGCCCTGTTTATAAAATAACTTTTTTGGCGAAACTCGAAATGAATTGCCAGCTTGGGTGTAACATTTTACAGGAACATCATTGAATTAAGTACACATTTTCAGCTTTCATGTGACCAAATGTTTTCATCATTTTTCTGACACAATAATATACTTGATAAATTTCCACCGAAATTATGATATTTTTGGAATCGACCATAATTATGTTGGAACATGTCTGAATTTTTTTATAATTAAATTTTAATATAATTTTTAGCTTACTAAAATATTTTTTTTTCTCAGTAATTTAATGAAGTGCTTTTCTTAGAAGTTCGCGAAAAATCATTTGATTTAAGTTGATGATTAAACAGATCCATCCCGAATGCACGTGAGTCAACCTCACAGATGTTCCGTGTTTTGAAACATACAGTCACGTGATACAAGCAATCGAGGACAGCTCATGTGGTACAACTAAGTATCACTGTGATATAAGGCAGATACTGTGGGTGGATACAAGGTCCAGAAGATATTTTTACAATTGACACGAACTTTCATGCAGGGAACACGGGACGGATTAGAAGCAACAGTAGAAGCAATCGTGTGGACCAGACTTGGGGTACAGTTCGAGGAGTGGCTATGAACTGACCATAATAAATTGTTTAGTTGTTGTGTTCAACAAATATTGTAAGCCACTTAGAAGGGAACATTTAAAAAAAAAAGAAAAAATGGTATGGTAAAAGCTTTACGTGATTAGTAGACGACACAGTTTTGAACGACGTTTCGGCTCAATAGGCCTTCAGCAGGAACAAACAAACAAAGAACACGCACACACATATATGTAAGTAAATAAAACTAATCCTACATAGCTAACTAGCAACGAAACATCCAAAACAAAATAATCGAAATCGGTTAAAGAAAAGAAAATGACTTCCCTGTGTCATGGACCGTGGTCGGAATGGGAAAGGAATGGTTACACGGGTGTAGCTGTAATTATACCCTCTGGTCAGGTGAAGGGTTCTAAAACTACACAAGTGGGGGGAAAGCTGTTTAGGTTACCTCGACTGCAAAGACTGTCCACGACACAGGGATGTCATTTTCTTTTCTTTAACCAATTTCGATTATTTTGTTTTGGATGTTTCGTTGCTAGTTAGCTATGTAGGATTAGTTTTATTTACTTACACATCTGTGTGTGCGTGTTGTTTGTTTGTTCCTGCTGAAGGTCTATTGAGCCGAAACGTCGTTCAAATCTGTGCCGTCTACTAATCACGTAAAGCTTTTACCATACTATTTTTTCTATTTTTTTGTTCAAGTTTCCCTCACATTCAGCTTTACTGCAGCTTCCCATTTTTATGCATTCATTTGCATTTCTTTGCATTAACCCCCAAGCCACTTATTACTTCGGTGGGGTGTGTTCCAGAGAATAAACGATTTTTGTTTCTTTCTTTCCTCATTTATCTTTCAGTGACGAAGAGAGATGTAACATACGGTCTCTTGCTCTTCTGTTGGCTTCTCCTGTTGTTATGTTTCCTAGTGTTTCGAAAATTCCATCAATCCATCTTTTGTTCTTGTGTTGGCTTCTCCTGTTGTTATGTTTCCTAGTGTTTCGAATATTCCATCAATCCATCTTTTGCTCTTCTGTTGGCTTTTCCTGATGGTATGTTTCCTAGTGTTCCGAATATTCCATCACTCCATCTTTTTCCAGCTCGGCTCTTTGATCTAGTGTTTTCACGACGTTTGTTCATTATTATTTTTTTTCATTACTAAAGGGAGGTCAAAAAGTAATGCACACCAATTTTTTTCTCGGCTAATAATAAAGATATGAATATGAAATTTTGCACACTTGGAATATGACATGTTCCAATTATGTGTACCAAATTGCACAGCATTCTGATAAATATTACGCAATCTATGAACCGTTAAAATGGAGCTTGTCAACAATGTCCGTTACAAACAGCGAATTGTCATAGAATTTCCGGTTGCGGAAAAAGAAACTGTGGCAAACATTCATAAACGACTGTGTGCAGTGTACAAATGTTCTGCAGTCGATAGGAGCACAGTTAGTCGCTGGGTTCAGAGAATTAAAGCTGCAGAAAGTTTACAAGTGGAGCTGCATGATTTACCGCGTTCTGGACGTGTTGCCTCGGCTACCAGCACAGACATGATAAACCGGGCTGATGCCATTATTCGTAAGGATAGGCGTATCACTAGTCAGCAATTGGCATTGCAGCTTACAGTCAGCAAGGGAAGTGCAATCGCAATTTTTAAAACTCTCGGATATTCAAAGATGTGCGCTCGATGGGTTCCTCGGTGCCTAACAAATGATCACAGAGTTCAAAGGAAAACATTCTGTTCTGAATTGTTGGAGCGTTTCGGTGTTGAAGGAGAAATGTTTTTGTCAAAAATTGTTACCGGTGACGAAACGTGGGCACATTATTATGAGCCTGAAACAAAAATGCAGTCAATGGAATGGCATCATCCGCAGTCACCAAAAAGAAAAAATTCAAAACATCTCCATCAGCCGGAAAGGTGATGATCACTGTCTTCTGGGACATTGATGGTGTGATTCTTGTTGATGTAATGACAAGAGGTGGGACAATCAACTCGACAGCTTACATCAATACACTGACAAAACTCAAAAATCGGTTCCACAGAGTTCGGCCTAATAAGCCATCTGCAGATTTGTTGCTTCAACGTGACAATGCACGCCCTCACACAAGTCTGGTAACACGGGAAGCAATCAACAAATTTGGTTGGACTGTACTGCCCCATCCTCCTTACAGCACTGATCTGGCTCCCTCAGATTTCCATCTGTTTGGACCACTCAAAAAATTCCTGCGTGGGACACACTTTGACAATGATGAGGATGTGATCCGTGCAGTTAAAAAGTGGCTACGCGAGCAGGACAAAACTTGGTACAAACGAGGCATTCATGACCTAGTTTCGCGTTGGCGTAAGGCAATACGCTTGGACGGAGATTATGTTGAAAAATAGGTAGTGTAAAGGGGATGTTCAGCTACAATCTGTGAAAATTTCACACATTTTGCCCGAATAGTTTCCGAGAAAAAAATTGGTGTGCATTACTTTTTGACCTCCCTACGGATTCTTTCTGTCTTCGCTGACGTCAACAAACTCTCTTATCTCATCATGGGTTCAAAAGCGTTAATTATTGCCAGCTCATTATTTACCTAGAATCTTAAGCAGTTTCTTGCCATTCGCCTAACACACTTTAAATCGGTAGTGATTATTTTTTCCCTAAATTTGAGTACCGGTGATTTTTCCGGGAAGTAAGGGTGGCCTAACGTGGTACCGTCCAGATAACCCAAAAATGTATCTTTAGTCATGGATAAATATATCACGAACACCATAGACCTCAGACAGGGCGTGGAACAACACGAAACGAACACTGAAGACTAAACTCTTAATATATCAAACGTGTGTGCTTAGCACACTACTATATGGATCTGAAACCTGGACAACATAATCAAACCAGGAGAAAAAGACTAAATGTCTTCCACATGCGATGTCTCCGCAGAATAATGCACATCAAATGGCAGGACAAAATAACCAACTTAACTGCCCTACAACGTGCTAAGACCCCAACAATCATGTCGATGCTCAGATGTCGAAGACTAAGATGGCTGGGGCATGTCCAACGGATGGAAGAAAAACGCATTCCTAGGCAAATACTATATGGCGAGCTAAAACACGGAAAAAGACAAATCGGCAGACCTAAACTACGATATAGAGATATCTGCAAATCATCTCTGAAAGACTTCTCCATCTGTGAATATGATTGGGAACATCTGGCAAGTGATCATACATCATGGAGAGCATGTATAAGGAACGGTATAACATCATTTGAGACTGTGCTAAGGCAGAACTTAGAAAAGAAAAGACTCACGAAAAAGGATGGAAAACTCTGTGGACCAGTTGGCCTGACTTGTTCATTCTGTGACCGCGTGTGTTTGTCAAACATTGGTAAAATTAGCCACGAGAGAAGCGGTTCGACAAAAACAAAACCTCAAAAAAAAAAAACACAATAGCCTCCACTAGATCGTCTGACAGGACAAAATAACTGAAATTAGCCATATATTAGAAATGGGCCATATATATATATATAACCAAATGGCCTACCACTTAGCTGAGTTATTTTTATTTCCTGGTTGCTCTTATGTCCAGGTCTGGCATTTGTACACGCATTTTAGAGTAATAATCCCAGACATGACTAGCAAAGAAACAAGGAATCTACACGTAACATAATACAGCATGAAGCAACATAGCAAATGAGAATGATCAACTCTTCAAATGTGAATGACATCTACAAAAACGAAATGTGAAAAGTAAGATAATATTGGCAAAGACAAACTAAATAAATTACTACCTTGTAACGTCACGTAGAGAAAACATAAACAGAATGAATTAACTCAATCACAAACAATAGAGCAGAGCGCAAAAACAGCGACTTAAAAAAAAAAGAGTTCTTAGTTGCTGACGAAGTGGAAACGTAATTGCTTATTGGGAGAAATATACAACAACCACAGCTGGTAGATTCAACTATAATGTGGCAATTTAGATTTATTTTCTTTAAGTGAGAGCTTTCATGTACTCTTAGAGCTGTAAGTGGTATTCAATTTCAGTTTTGGAAGTGGGAAATTGTGTAAGAAGACGCGTGAAGAATTTGTAATGTTTCATCGTGTCAATAAAGTTTGTATTAAAAATTATAAGGAATGAAGTGTGATAATGAGATAATGAAGACCACTTATAGGACACATAACTACAGAGCATTGGCCCGAGAATTACCTTCCATCTCGACGCTGAGTGGTAGAGTTTGGTTGGAAGTGAGAGTAAACAGTAAATTAGTAAAATATTCACAACTTCACGAGCTTCATGTGATTGTACACTACAAAAATACAAACATTTACATTGGCAAAGTGAGACTTGCGTTGACTTTATAGATTTTCATTCGCTGAATTATCGCCTCGGAAGTTTCCCTCTATAATTAAAAAAAAAAAAGGAAAGTATCCCCGTCACACCAAGTGGCGTATAGGGAATATGGTGTTAGTGACCATAAATTTTACAAACCTTCAGCACATTTTTTTTTAGGTAATTTGGTTGGTATTATACCCGTGCCGCTTTACTTTCCCAGAAAACAATACGGTACCCATTAAAGGCTGGGTAAACCGGGAGCCGTCGGTTGGGATCGAACCCTACCTCATGTCCTTTGTAGTCCAGTTCACTAACCACTGAGCTATCGCGGCTCTCTATAATAATATTCATTTATTGTTATGTGTCTCCACTATAGCGAACAAAACTGATCCTTATGGCCTGAACAATAAATGCCACCTAACCTAAAACATAGATTATAACAACAAAGATGAGGTAGCATTGGCATTATACCCTGCATAACATTTCCAATCACAAATCACACATTCAATTTCATGATTTGCACAGACAGGGTAAGAAACACATACATCACCAACAGAACATGTTGCGGGTAAATCTTGCAATGTTAGGACAGGTTGAGAACCTGTAACTCACCAACAGAACATGTTGCTAGATCTTGCAATGTTAGGACAGGTTGAGAACCTGTAACTCACCAACAGAACATGTTGCTAGATCTTGCAATGTTAGGACAGGTTGAGAACCTGTAACTCACCAACAGAACATGTTGCTAGATCTTGCAATGTTAGGACAGGTTGAGAAGCTGTAACTCACCAACAGAACATGTTGCTAGATCTTGCTATAAACCTTTGGTAAACAAGAAATGAAGAAAAGAAAATACCAGAAAATAGCATGGGAAGTGAAGAAACTGGAACTGTACAACAAGCCAAAAAGGAATAAACCAGTAAAAGTGTATTCGACAAGATTGTAGGAAGAATAACAGGAGAAAGAAGATAATATCAAGGCTCAGTCTGGCCAATTCTGACCTATGGAAGCGAATCGTGGACAGTAGACAAACAAATGAAAAAGACGATTACAGGCCACAGAGATGGGATTTCTCAAAAGTGTTTTTAAAATTGCCTGGACAGCTAAAAAGACCGATAAGGAAATTATCAAAGAGTCCGACACAAAGGGAGCTCTGAAAAAATAAACATCAGAAAGAAACAATCAAACTTTTTCGGGCACTTCATCGAGAAAAGGAAAGTTGGAATACTTAGTTACAACTGGCAAAATACAGGGAAAGAGATATCCTGGACAAAGAGAGGAGATACAAGATAGCTTGGTGTCATGGCATGGAAACAGTCAACTACAGAATTCATGCTATGTACTGTGGATAAATGTTATGTAGAGTCAGTCTTAACATATGGATGTGAATCATGGACAATAGGACAACAAACAAGAAAATCACTGGAGTCTGTACAAATGTGGTTTTACAGAAGAATGTTGTGAATACCATGGACAGCTAAGAAGAGTAATGAAAACGTTCTGGAAGAGGCCAAAGCAAAAAGAGAGCTAATTTCCAATATTAGGAAGAAACAATCATCATTTTTTTGCTATGTAATGAGAAGAGAACAACTGGAATATATTGTAACAACTGGGAAAATTGAGGAACGAAGAGAGAGAGGAAAGCAAAGAGAAAAAATGCCAAACAACTTAAGAGAATGGCTTGGCAGAAGATCAACAACAGAAATGATAAATAACTGTCGAGATCGAAAATTGTGGAGAGACATGATCACCTACGCCAGCAGACCCGGTACTTGATGATGATGATAATCTTTCAACATAGACATTGTTTGTTATCACTTCGATTATCTCTTTCTTGATAACAGAGCTAGATTAAAGCACACTGCACGCGGTCTTTTAAGTAGGCAGGTTATCTCCCCTACCTGATAATTGAATCTGTAACTGTGGAAACAATACATTTTCATGTTTTCTTTTCCCTTCAATATTTAACTCAGTAATAAAGTAAATATGTTACAAAAAGCTTTCTTTGTTTTAAATTGTATTTTATTTATTGTTTTCCTTTTTATTTTATTTTATTTATTATTATTATTATTTTTGTGTGTTCTATTTTCTTATTTTCATAGCGTTCATGGTGTGTGTTTTCTGATCGTTCTTAAATTCGGGAGTGGAAAAGTAAGGAGGCTGTAATGTGTTAGAGAAATGGGCAGTTATTGTACCACCAAGCCTGTGATATGTTAGAGAAATGGGCAGTTATTGTACCATCAAGCCTGGGATGTGTTAGAGAAATGGGCAGTTACTTTACAACCAAGCCTGTGGTGTGTTAGAGAAATGGGTAGTTACTGTACCACCAAGCCTGGGATGTGTTAGAGAAATGGGCAGTTATTGTACAACCAAGCCTGGGATGTGTTAGAGAAATGGGCAATTATTGTACCACCAAGCCTGTGATGTGTTAGAGAAATGGGCAGTTATTGTACCACCAAGCCTGGGATGTGTTAGAGAAATGGGCAGTTATTGTACCACCAAGCCTGTGATGTGTTAGAGAAATGGGCAGTTACTGTACCACCAAGCCTGTGATGTGTTAGAGAAATGGGCAGTTACTGTACCACCAAGCCTGGGCTGTGTTAGAGAAATGCGCAGTTACTGTGACACCAAGCCTGTGATGTGTTAGAGAAATGGACAGTTATTGTGCCACAAAGCATGTGATGTGTAAGAGGAATGGGCAGTTACTGTACCACCAAGCCTGTGATGTGTTAGAGAAATGGGCAGTTACTGTGACACCAAGCCTGTGATGTGTTAGCGAAATGGGCAGTTATTGTACAACCAAGCTTGTGATGTGTAAGAAGAATGGACAGTTAATGTGCCACCAAGCTTGTGATGTGTTAGTGGAATGGACAGTTATTGTACCACCAAGCATGTGATGTGTTAGAGAAATGGGCAGTTAATGTGCCACCAAGCATGTGATGTGTTAGAGAAATGGGCAGTTAATGTGCCACCAAGCATGTGATGTGTTAGAGAAATGGGCAGTTAATGTGCCACCAAGCATGTGATGTGTTAGAGAAATGGGCAGTTAATGTGCCACCAAGCATGTGATGTGTTAGAGAAATGGGCAGTTAATGTGCCACCAAGCATGTGATGTGTTAGAGAAATGGGCAGTTAATGTGCCACCAAGCATGTGATGTGTTAGAGAAATGGGCAGTTAATGTGCCACCAAGCATGTGATGTGTTAGAGAAATGGGCAGTTAATGTGCCACCAAGCATGTGATGTGTTAGAGAAATGGGCAGTTACTGTACCATCAAGCATGTGATGTGTGCGGAAAGTAATTTTGGAATCACACATCACAGGCTACTTCCAACATTACTTTCCGTATACATCACAATCTGCATTAAAAAAAAAATATTCTTTCCTGTTGATTTCTGTATCTGTACAGCCAATCTGGAAAGTATTTGTTTACAAATGGTTATAATTTGCAAGCAAATCAGACACTTCTATGTCACTGTTTCTTCGAAAGTTGAACACATGAAATGTACAAAATGTTGAATTATCGTAATTTAATGTTCGTTCAAGTTCTTAGTCTCGGGTTGAAACATTTGCAGTCTGTAGCTGACATTTTGTGTGTGGAGTTTTGCTGGTAACAAATACATAGTTACATAAAGTTGATTCAATGTTAATTATAAAAGTAAATTAAAGCACCCCCGTCACGCCAAGCGGCGTATAGGTAATATGGTGTTAGTGACCATAAATTTTACAGACCTTCGGCACATAATTTTTGGGGTAATGAGATCATACAACATGTTTCTTCTCTCCACGCAGCCGAGCCCATACAACATGTTTCTTCTCTCCACGCAGCCGAGCCCATACAACATGTTTCTTCTCTCCACACAGCCGAGCACATACAACATGTTTCTTCTCTCCACGCAGCCGAGCTCATACAACATGTTTCTTCTCTCCACACAACCGAGCTCATACAACATGTTTCTTCTCTCCACACAACCGAGCTCATACAACATGTTTCTTCAATCCACGCAGCCGAGCTCGTACAACATGTTTCTTCTCTCCACGCAGCCGAGTCCATACAACATGTTTCTTCTCTCCACACAACCGAGCTCATACAACATGTTTCTTCAATCCACGCAGCCGAGCTCATACAACATGTTTCTTCTCTCCACGCAGCCGAGCTCATACAACATGTTTCTTCTCTCCACACAGCCGAGCTCATACAACATGTTTCTTCTCTCCACGCAGCCGAGCTCATACAACATGTTTCTTCTCTCCACGCAGCCGAGCTCATACAACATGTTTCTTCTCTCCACGCAGCCGAGCTCATACAACATGTTTCTTCTCTCCACGCAGCCGAGCTCATACAACATGTTTCTTCTCTCCACACAGCCGAGCTCATACAACATGTTTCTTCTCTCCACGCAGCCGAGCTCATACAACATGTTTCTTCTCTCCACACAACCGAGCTCATACAACATGTTTCTTCTCTCCACGCAGCCGAGTCCATACAACATGTTTCTTCTCTCCACACAGCCGAGCCCATACAACATGTTTCTTCTCTCCACACAGCCGAGACCATACAACATGTTTCTTCTCTCCACACAGCCGAGCTCATACAACATGTTTCTTCTCTCCACACAGCCGAGACCATACAACATGTTTCTTCTCTCCACCTTGCCGAGACCATACAACATGTTTCTTCTCTCCACACAGCCGAGCCCATACAACATGTTTCTTCTCTCCACACGGCCGAGCTCATACAACATGTTTCTTCTCTCCACGCAGCCGAGCTCATACAACATGTTTCTTCTCTCCACACAGCCGAGCCCATACAACATGTTTCTTCTCTCCACACAACCGAGCTCATACAACATGATTCTTATCTCCACGCAGCTGAGCGATCCAACGGTCTAGCAGGGCAAGAACAGTTTGGAGCCAATTGCGCCGCAAGAGTTGCCAGAGCAATGTTGAAATCAACACTGAACAGACTTAGGGACTCCATCTCAGGATTTTCCCCCAGGGTCTACTCCTGAAGTCTATTCCGTGAACGGGTAGACCCGCTAGACAGCGGGGATTTATAATCGGAGTTGACCTTCTCCTAGGTACGTTGACATTTTTAATTTAACGGGTAACATCTACCCGGTGAAGAGGTTATGACGCCTCCGGCTCGCCGGTGAAAACATCATAGAGCATAACTAATTCACCCCACCCTCTGTAATCACCACTTGACTTCGTTTTGATGTACGCGACTGGTTATTCTATATTCACAGAACACCTCTGTATCTAGAGGCTGACCACTGTTACACTAGTGGAAGCGTTTAGAAGTAGCTCAAGCCACCAACCCCTAGTTACAAGACCATATCTCAACTAATTGCCAATTTGATATCTAAAATAGAAGCACCGATGGGCTTTCAAACGTGACCCTTGTGTACGCAGCTTCCACAAATCGTTAATTTAGTTTTTTGTGCAGCTGTTTGGCAAAATATCCAAAAATTATTTAGAAAAACATAAATATCTCTATTTTTAACCGTTAAAATCTATGCCACAAACATAAATAGGGTTAATAAATAAATATTTTTATTGACGGCCGAGGATTTTCCGATGAGATTTCGATAAATTATGTTTACACAAATGTTGGTGTCACTTCAAGCGAGAAAAAACACTCATATTGGAAGCGCTTTGACATAAAATCTGATGGAAATCAAAATTAGCCCCGTTTTAGTGTATAATTTGATGACATTGACATATTGTTTTTTGCTCGTAAACTGATATGCTCGCATAATTTTACATAAACTTGTTATAAGTTTGTGTCCGGATTATGTTTGTTAACGGACATCAATCACAATTTTTTCATAAATTTAAAATATCTGTCCTACTATCTGACAAATATCTGCAAAACGGCTAAATTCGAGACACCTTATGAGAAGCATATGTACATCTCAATGTATTCAAATTATGTGATTATCATAGAAATATGTCAAGAAACTTGGTATTTTAAAATAAACAAATGTACATATTGTTTACGCATATATTCCGCAACAACGAGTGAATGATAAATACTGCGGAGTTCAACTGAGAGTGTTACACGACGAGAGCTTTTCTTAATATCAGGGGAGGAGACAAAGACGAAGGCTTAAATATACATGGAGAGGAGGAGCAGAAATAGAGATGAGTAAGATGGGGAAGACATTGGACGATCGAAAGAGAATGGCAAGAAAAAGAATGGTTGGAAAGTGTTTGTTGAAGGCCTATGCTCCACAGGGAGTTGAAAGTGTTTGTTGAGGGCCTATGCTCCACAGGGAGTTGAAAGTGTTTGTTGAAGGCCTATGCTCCACAGGGAGTTGAAAGTGTTTGTTGAGGGCCTATGCTCCACAGGGAGTTGAAAGTGTTTGTTGAGGGCCTATGCTCCACAGGGAGTTGAAAGTGTTTGTTGAAGGCCTATGCTCCACAGGGAGTTGAAAGTGTTTGTTGAAGGCCTATGCTCCACAGGGAGTTGAAAGTGTTTGTTGAGGGCCTATGCTCCACAGGGAGTTGAAAGTGTTTGTTGAAGGCCTATGCTCCACAGGGAGTTGAAAGTGTTTGTTGAAGGCCTATGCTCCACAGGGAGTTGAAAGTGTTTGTTGAGGGCCTATGCTCAAGAAGGAGCCGAACGTGTTTGTTGAAGGCCTATGCTCAAGAAGGAGTTGAAAGTATGCGTTGAAGGCCTATGCTCCACAGGGAGCTGAAAGTGTTTATTGAAGTCCTATGCTCCACAGGGAGCTAAAAAGTGTTTATTGAAGTCCTATGCTCCACAGGGAGCTAAAAAGTGTTTATTGAAGTCCTATGCTCCGCAGGGAGCTGAAAAGAATAAGTAGAAGAATCTAAGATAAATAATGCATTGTTCGCTTCAAAGAAACAACTCTCATTAATTCATGATGTAAGGAAATTGTTTTTCATTTCTTAAATTAAAAATAAACCAGAGATGTAATGTAAGTGAAAATACAACAAGGTGACAGTTGTCATGAAATATCACACGTTTACTTCCACATTCAACCAGCTTCTGGAAATGGGTACAAGAAACGTATTTGGGGGGAAATTTGGCGTTAAATCGATATCCCCCAAAATGAATGTGATTGGTCATTGAAAATTATTAATACTAACACTATAATTATTCTCCAAACACCTTAAATCACCACATTGACCCTGACTTCCTGTCAATATGGCGGATAGGCGGCAGACACCATTCCGGGTTTGTCGAAAAGTGTTCCTTGTTACAGTTTCATCATATTCCAAGTCCGGCTTGCTGTCGGAGCTACTGAGTTTAGTGTTCTGTGCAGACCGTGAGCTGTGTGTTTCATCCAGATGGTGTTTCGATATTCCGATTGCTTACGGTGAATGATGATATCGTGTGACGAAGTACAATTAAGCTGCGTTCACTTTCGGTGCCGCTGAGCCTTATGTCTTAGCCTAATTGTGTTTCAAGCCGGGCCACAATGCTGAGACCAAGGGTATTTGTAGCAGAGAGAAATCACAAATAAAAATCCCAACTGGTGCAGTCGAGATTTGAACTCACAACCTCTCTTTCTCGAGACCACCGGCTTGCATCGAGACCAACCAGTCCCCGAAAACCATTTTAATTTTGCGCTTTTCCAGAATATTCAAAAGATCGTCATGTTCTCCAATTGCTCATTACAGTGGTTCCCAAATTTATTATAACAGCGGCTCTCCCTTCCTACTGTTCGGTGGTCATGGTGGGTGCCCATTTGGCAGATACAGTCGAGTAATCCTGGCAAGCGCTGATTCCTTGACAGCATATATAAAATAATAAATGACGACACACACTATCCTGTAAATGAATTTAAATATCTGGGCACAATGTTAACCTAAGATGGTAAGTGTACAACAGAGGTGAGATTGTAGGTGTACAACAAAGGTGAGATGGTAGGTGTACAACAGAGGTGAGATTGTAGGTGTACAACAAAGGTGAAATGCAGAATGGCTCAGGCAAAAGCAGCTTTCCAAAAAATTAGGAAGATACTATGCAATTCATTTTTGACAATAGAAACAAGAAAAAGAGTTCTTAAATGTTATGTAGATCCAGTCTTAACATATGGATGTGAATCATGGACAATAGGACAACAGATAAGAAAATCACTGTAGGCTCTAGAAATGTGGTTTAACAGAAGAAAGTTGAGAATACCATGGACAGCTAAGAAGAGTAATGAAAACGTTCTGATAGAGGCCTAAGCAAAAAGAGAGCTAATTTCCAATATTAGGAAGAAACATTCATCATTCTTTGGCCATGTAATGAGAAGGGAACAGCTAAATATATATAAAAGACTGTGAAAATTGAGGGACGAAGATATAGAGGGAAGCAAAGAGAAAAGATACCAGACAGCTTAAGAGAATAGCTTGGCAGAAGGTCAACAACAGAAATGATAAATAACTGTCGTGATCGAAAGTTGTGGAGAGACATGATCACCTACGCCAGCAGGCCTGGTACTTGATGATGATGATACACTATTCTAGTAGAAACTCGTTATGCTATACCATTTTCAATATATGCGATTGTTGTTTTTTTAAGGAGGTGCGCGTGGCCGTGCGGCTAAAGCCACTGACCCGATGGATGAAAAGCCGGCGTAAGGTGTGCGAAACCCGCGTTAGACAGCACGGATTTTTTCTATCGGGGGTGAAATATTAATCCTGAGTCGCACACGTCGTGGCGACTGCTTGACCAAGCGGCCTTTATCCCTCTGGTTTTATCGTTGCCCCCCGACATACACCAGCAATAGTACTCTGTGTCGTAAAGATATTTTTTTTATTAGTTGTCGTTTTATGATTTCAAACCACTGGAGTAGAAGACACTTGGCAATAACCTAAGCGTGGCGCCTTTGACATAGTTTGGGGGCAACACTGGGAGCCAGGGAAACCATTTTGGGAACACCTGACTTGTGGTATCATTTTGTGAACTTTCTCATTTGTGGTGCGATAGAAGTGAAAGGTATGGGAAGTCTTGCAAATAGATTTAATCTCCACAGCTTGTGTAAATTACAATAATATTTCATCTCTCTCAAAACAAAAAAAATACTCAAAACCCACAAGTGGATATCAAAATTGAAAGAATAGACCTGGAGACAGTTCAGAACTACAACTACCTTGGACATACTATAACCAGTGATGGAAAATATACAACTGAAATAAACAAAAGAATAGGAATGGCAAAAAGTAAGTTTAATGTCATGATGAACATACTAACATCAAAACAAATAACACCAGGGCTAAAACTAAGAATAGCAAAATGTTACATCTTCTCAATATTCCTATATGGGGCTGAAACATGGACATTAGACAAGAAAACAAAACAGAGAATTGAAGCCTTTGAAATGTGGATATATCGAAGAATAGGTAGAATTGGATGGAAGGAAAAGAAAACAAACGGTGAAGTCTTAAAACAACTAAAAATGAAAAGAGAAGTGCTAAACATAATTAGAACAAGACAAATGCGATTTTTGGGCCATGTTAAAATACACAACAGCCTACTGAAAGTAATCCTGGAGGGGAAAATACAAGGTAAAAGTGGCGTAGGCAGACCAAGAGTAACATGGACGAGTAACATCAAAAGATGGACAAATCAGCCTATGACAACCTGCACCATCAAAGCAAGACACAGAGCAGAATGGCGCTCCATGGTAGCCAACCTTCGTTGCGGAGACGGCACTCGATGATGATGATGAGGATGAATTCATCTCTAAAGCTTGTATAATCTACAATAATATTTTATCTCCATAGCCTGTTTTTTTAGAAGCAGTGATATCTGTCTGCAATATGTGCCATTTTGGCACGCAATGTTTCTGATTTTGAGATTGTGGTTCTGCCCTATTTGCCGTCTACGGCTCGAAAGGGCAATAGATAGATAGATAGACAGACAGACAGACAGACAGACAGACAAACAGACAGACAGACAGACAGACAGACAGACAGACAGACAGATAGATAGATAGATAGATAGATAGATAGATAGATAGATAGATAGATAGATAGATAGATAGATAGATAGATAGATAGATAGATAGATAGATAGATAGATAGATAGATAGATAGATAGATAGATAGATAGATAGATAGATAGATAGATAGATAGATAGATAGATAGATAGATAGATAGATAGATAGATAGATAGATAGATAGATAGATAGATAGATAGATAGATAGATAGATAGATAGATAGATAGATAGATAGATAGATAGATAGATAGATAGATTGATAGATCTAATTAGATAGTGGACTACATTCATGGGACACAAACTAATGTGGACAATATAAACGCTTATGCATTATTGCACATTTACATTTCCGCTAAGACCGGAAATGATTACATTTCCTGGTTGGAGTTTTCGTCTTTCTGGTTTTGAAGACGTTACATATCGCTCCGAAATATAAGCCTTCGAGGCTTCTGTAGTGTTGAGTCATTGTGTACACAAAAATTACAAAACATCCAATCATCCTATACACACAAAAAAATGGGTACCGGATTTTTTTTCTGGGGAAGTAAAGCGGCACGGACGTAACACCGACCACATTACCCCAAAAATCATGTGCTGAAGGTATGTAAAATTTATGGTCACTAACACCATATTCCCTATACGCCATTTGGCGTGACGGGGGCTCTTTACTTTTTTTTTTTTAACTATCCTATACAAACAAAGCAATATATCCAGACACCATGTACAGACAGAGCAATACTTCCAAAACATAAACAGATAAAACAATCTGTCAAGACGTCCTAATAAGACAAAATAATAAATCCAGGTATGCTGTATAAACAAAACTATATATTCAGACATCCTAAACAGACAAAACATAATTCACACGCATCCTATGCAAACAAAACAAAACAATGTATTCAGACATTATATACGAACAACGCATATTATCCAGACTTTTTATAGAAACAAAACAATACAACCAGAAATATTATAGAAATTAACTTGATGAGTGAGACATTTTAAGAAAACGCAGAAACTCCAAACAGGTTGTTCTAAATTAAATATGGCAACAAATGTTTCAGAAAACACGTCTTTAAGGTAATCATGACAGAAATCTGACACATATTTTGTTGTGTTTTGTATTTTATTTGATCGCAAATATTCCAGAAATCTGAAGCAACTAAATCTGTGCAAAAAATATATGAGCCTATCAATATTTTAGTCATTCGACACAAATGGGCGTGTCTAGACCATACCAATCCCCCCATAGGTGGGCGTGTCTAGCTCTGAGCGATACCACACATATGGGTAAGTAAATCTAGCCCATACTAATCCCCCATATGTGAGCGTGTCTAGCTCAGAGTAATCTCACACAGGTGGGCGTGTCTAACTCCGAGTAATCTCACACAAGTAGGCGTGTCTAGCTCGGAGTAATCTCACACAGGTGGTCGTGTCTAGCTCAGAGTAATCTCGCACAATTGGGCGTGTCTAGCTCGGAGTAATCTCACACAGGTGGTCGTGTATAGCTCAGAGTAATCTCACACAGGTGGCCGTGTCTAACTCAAAGTAATCTCACACAAGTGGGCGTGTCTAGCTCGGAGTAATCTCACACAGGTGGTCGTGTCTAGCTCAGAGTAATCTCACACAGGTGGTCGTGTCTAGCTCAGAGTAATCTCACACAGGTGGCCGTGTCTAACTCAAAGTAATCTCACACAAGTGGGTGTGTCTAGCTCAGAATAATCTCACACACGTGGGTGTGTCTAACTCAGAGTAATCTCACACAAGTGGGTGTGTCTAGCTCAGAATAATCTCACACAGGTGGGCGTGTCTAGCTCAAAGTAATCTCACACAAGTGGGTGTGTCTAGCTCAGAATAATCTCACACAAGTGGGCGTGCCTAACTCAGAGTAATCCAACTCGAGTGGGCATGTCTACCTCAGCGATGTATTTGTATTGTTGCAATATATATTTGTGTTTACTTTATTCAATTAAAGTGGATATTTAAATAGAAATTACATAATGTCTTATTGGGGAGGTTGACATATATGTAATTGCATGGACATGGTACGTCAGAACAAAGACAAACTTGTACAAATGTGAACTGGCTACAGAAAGAAAAGAACATAGAAAAACTAATACACACGAGAGCTGAGCACAAAAACGTCAGAACAAGTTTCACGACAGCGTTGAATATACCTGGAAGACATAAGGAAGACATAGACTACCCACGCTGATAACAACGGAAACATAGACTAAGCAAACAGATATGAATGAAGACTGACTAGCCACACATAAGAAAAATGACAGACTAGCCAGACTGATAAGAATGAGATCATAGACTAGCCACACTGATAAGAATGAGATCATAGACTAGCCACACTGATAAGAATGAGATCATAGACTAGCCACACTGATAAGAATGAGATCATAGACTAGCCACACTGATAAGAATGAGATCATAGACTAGCCACACTGATAAGAATGAGATCATAGACTAGCCACACTGATAAGAATGAGATCATAGACTAGCCACACTGATAAGAATGAGATCATAGACTAGCCACACTGATAAGAATGAGATCATAGACTAGCCACACTGATAAGAATGAGATCATAGACTAGCCACACTGATAAGAATGAGATCATAGACCAGCCACACTGATAAGAATGAGATCATAGACTAGCCACACTGATAAGAATGAAGACATAGACTAGTCACAGAAATAAGCATGAAGACATAGACTAGTCACAGAGATAAGCTTGAAGAAATAGACTAGCCACACAGAGATAAGAATGAAGACATAAACTAGTCACAGAGATAAGAATGAAGAAATAGACTAGTCACATAGATAAGAATGAAGAAATAGACTAGTCACACTGATAAAATTAAGAAATAGACTAGTCACAGAGATAAGAATGAAGAACTAGACTAGTCACACTGATAAAATTAAGAAATAGACTAGCCTCACATAGATAAGAATGAAGAAATAGACTAGTCACAGAGATAAGAATGAAGAAATAGACTAGTCACAGAGATAAGAATGAAGAAATAGACTAGTCACAGAGATAAGAATGAAGAAATAGACTAGTCACACTGATAAAATTAAGAAATAGACTAGCCTCACATAGATAAGAATGAAGAAATAGACTAGTCACACTGATAAAATTAAGAAATAGACTAGCCTCACATAGATAAGAATGAAGACATAGACTAGCATACAGAAAGAGGACATAGATCAGCCTAACGGAAATTGCTTCCAAAACTAAAAGACATGAGATGAAAAGATGAATTTATTTAAACTGCAATTTTATTTCAATAAATGGTGAGATAACTCTGAGATAGAAAACAACCACTTTTGTGTTGCTTCAGATTTGTATACTTTTTGCGTGATTACACTTAATGTTATTTATACAAGTTGAGTAGAGTTGTTTCATACTAAACATTGTGTTTGCTTTGAGCACTTTGCCAAAAACATTTGATGGAAGGGCTATTTATTTGTTCAAACAACGACGACCATAACGTCTAGACGTTTCTCGTGCGTGAACGTATATTTACAGCCGGAAACAGCTTACTATCCTCCCTGCTATCTCTTTTATAAACGTCAGCCTGTCTTTCTCAGTGTCTTATAACAGAGGTGGGCAACCTACGGCCTGCGTGCCAGAATCGTCCCGTCAAGCTTATTTGACCGGCTCTTGTGTTTGAATTTTAAATTACTATACACTCCGTTCTCTGGGGTAAACAAAAAAAGTAAAATGTAACACAAAAGTAAGAAGTTGATTAACTAACACAAATTTAGAAAACATAACTGCGCATTGCTGTTAAGTCAAATACCACAAAATATGCACAACCCTGTGCGTGACGTTCAGTCACAACCCCTTCATTAAATCCGATACATTTCCTATTTATAATTTATTAATGAATTTGCTCCCCTCCCTTTTTTTTCTGCCTCACCCCCACTCTTTTCATCCCACTCTCTTTTCTGTCTTCCATTCTCCATCACTAATAAGGTGTTTACATTACAATCGCTTGTGAATGCAAATTAGCTAATGTATATAATGGCTTCATTAAGTGATGGTATCTGACCCTCGACGTATTGATGGTCTTCAGATTCGGCCAGCAGAAAATGAAAGGTTGCCCATCCCTGCCTTAGAGGGAGTCCTGGAGTATTTAAGAGGAAACAATCTAGAGCAGAACTAACGAAACAACAAGAACAAATAATTCAGAGGTTGCAACCGGATATTGTTTCTTGTTAGCGGTGGAAGCAAACGTCTACGTTTTTCGAGGTAATACACGATGATGATGATGATGATGATGATGATGATAATGATGATGATGATGATGATGATGATAATGATGATGATGATGCTGATAATGATAGCTATGATTGCTGACAAAACGTTAACCGTTGAAGATTACACACTCAAAAAGTAAATACTTTCATCCTTATTATTACTAATACTAGCGTCTTAACTCCCTTAGCTCTGCGCTAGATTACTTTCTCAGAGAAGAATTTTAATGAAATCGGTTGCTACGAGCAGCCGTATGTGCCTGGGTTAAAATTAGATCACGGTTAAGATAAGTGTTTGAATGGATTGAAGAAGATCTGGATAAATTCAGATGTTACGGGATAAAGATTGCGGAAATTAGTCGGAGATGAGATGTATTTTGAAGCATGGAGTTAATAGTTGTATTTTCATGTTGTAGGTTCAAAATGTGAAGTATAGACCGCTGTTTATTGAGGTAGCAATATAGATCGTCAACATAACTATAGAAGGCAGGCAACTAAAAGAAGTAGAGGAATTCAAATACTTAGTAAGTCTAATGACAAACGATAATTCTCAAACAGCAGAGATAGAATCAAGATGTAACAAAGCTTGTCATTGGACTGTTATCACCACTATTGTCCAACAAGGAAATAACTCTGGAGGCAAAACGAGCACTATACAATACAATCTTCATCCCAACGTTGTGCTACCAATGCCAGACCTGGACCCTAGATGTAAGAACAGTAAGAAAAATAACCTCTACAGAGATTAAATGTGTTAGACGAATGACAGGAAACAGTCTGAGAGATAAGATCAGTAATAAAGAACTGCGGAAAAAATGCTAGGAATACCCCCGCCATAGAATATATGAGGAAACAACAGATAAAATGGTTTGGCCACGTGACAAGGCAGAAAGAACAAATCACAACACAACGAGCCTTCAACAAACGTTGTGAGAACACCAGACCCAAGGGTCGACCGCGAAAAAAGATGGGTCGATGGAATATTAGAAGCACTAGGAAATATAATAGCAGCAGAGGCGAACAGAAGAGCAAAAGACCGCAAGTTATATCTCCCCCGGCGCTGAAAGGCAGATGAGTAAGGAAAGAAGAAGAAGAATATAGATCAAGAAGGTGGAACAAAGAGATAGATCAGTAGCAGGACAGCAAGAGTAGCAGCGAATTTTAAAAACCTGGAGAAAATATTATAAGTACTAAGCAAGAAAACCAAACTTTCAATGTTGCATATTTTTTTTTAAATATTGAACTCAAACGTATTATCAACACACAACTACACATGTGAAAACTGGAAAACAACAAAGGAGAATGTAAGAAAAATACTGTGTGTACAATGCAATGAATTCAAGACTAATATTGAAATAAGAGAACATGCAACAAACGATCTCATCAGCAATTACGGATAGAAGATTGACATATGTCGGGCATGTGTTGAGAATAGACAACAAGAGAATTCCAAAACAGGCTCTTCTATGGGAACATCAGGATGCAGAAAAAGAGGGAAACCCAGAGAGACACTGAAAAGAACACTTATAAGAGAAGCAAAGTTGGCAGGCATAAACTCATTAGATAAGATCGAACATCTCAAGAATTGAGATGGGCAGCGAGAAACACTCCAAGCCGTATGTGACGTCACGCGGCCCGGAAGGACCGAGATCAAGTTTCAATATTACGTACAGACACTACAGAGATTTGAGCTAAAGTCTAGTCTTTTTGCTTGATTTTATTACCTTTCCCAACTTAGTCAGGTACCCTTTTATTTTAAGACTGAGTTAACCCAGCGCTTGTCAACCTGGAATCGACCCACCACGTTCATTGTATCAGCCAATCAGCGAGCTCCACCATCTTTTTTCATGCGAACCACGTGACGTCCGCGACAGATATTGTTTTAGATTCCACAAGAAGAAAAAAAAGAAAAAAACAAAGAAAGAAAGAAAAGAAAAGAAAAGAAGAGAAGAGAGGAGAAGAGAAGAGAAGAGAAGAGACAATAAGAGACAATAAGAGAAGAGAAAGAACTGTAAGGGAGAGAAGGGGAAATGAAGAAATAAGAAGAGAACTGAAAAGAAGAAAAGAGACGAGAGGAAAAGAGAAAAGGAAATAAGAAAAGAAGAGAAGAGAAAAGAAGAAACAAGAACAGAAGAGAAACGAAAAGAGGAGAAAAGAAGTGAAGAGTAGAGACGAGAAGAGAAAAAAAGAAAAAAGGAAGAAAAGAAAAGGAAAAAAAAGAGAAGATAAAAGAAAAGAAAAGAAGAGAAGAGAAGAGAAGAGAAGAGAAGAGAAGAGAAGAGAAGAGAAGAGAAGAGAAGAGGAGAAGAGAGGAGAGGAGAAGAGAAGAGAAGGGAAGAGAAGAGATAAGAAGTTAAAATATGAGACAAGAAGAGAAAATAAATTAAGAGAACAGAAGAGAAGAGACGAAAAGAAAGTAGAGGTGAATTGAAAGGAAGAGAAGACACGAAAAGAGAAGAGAGGAGAAAAGAAGAAAAGAAAAGAGAAGAGAAAAGAAGAGAAAAAAAGAGAAAGGAAGAGAAAATAAGAGAAATATATAATAATATAAAATAAGAGAAATATATAATAATATAAAATAAGAGAAATCTATAACAATATAAAATAAGAGAAATATATAACAATATAAAATAAGAGAAATCTATAACAATATAAAATAAGAGAAATCTATAACAATATAAAATAAGAGAAATCTATAACAATATAAAATAAGAGAAATCTATAACAATATAAAATAAGAGAAATCTATAACAATATAAAATAAGAGAAATCTATAACAATATAAAATATGAGAAATCTATAACAATATAAAATAAGAGAAATCTATAACAATATAAAATAAGAGAAAGCTATAACAATATAAAATATATTGCTTGATGGAAATCTTTTGCGTGGTAATAGCTTCACATGAACTTTTTTTTGTAAAAGAAGGACGGAGAGTAAAAGAAAAGAAGAGATAGAGCAATATGAAAGTTAGGGAGATTTCCAAATTGCTTCAAGTTTTTGCTCTGCCGATCTTTATTTTATTAAAAAATACAGAAAACAGCATTTGATTTCAACATGAATGTAAGGGGAAAACGAGGAAAAAGTGGTATGGGTACAGCTCTAAGTAGATGAAGAACAAAACAAAAGTTTCAGCAATTGTGTTTCTGTCTTAGCTTTCACCTTGATCTCTGATAGTTCTCTTTGATCATGCTCTAGATTATGTCGAGCCTAAGATGTACTACTGAATTGATTGAAAACCTTCCAGATATAACGATGTTACAATGAATCACTGATAAAGGATGTCAACAGCAAGAGGAGCTTTCGTTGGTTGCACTGGGAAACATGGAAATCCAAAGAAATTAAGTTAAAAACAAAAATAAAAATGTTCAACTGAAATGTTAAGTCGGTCCTATTATATGGTTGTGAAACATGGAGAACCACACAATTGACAATCATGAAGATACAGACTTTCATTAAACAGTTATACTGCAAACCACAACACAACGCAGACACGCCCACTTAACGTCCTTTTAAGGGCGGATGATGATGAGGTGTACACCTTTAGTCATCGGACGAACGCAAGCAAGCATTAATGGATGCTTACGCAGAATAAAAGGATGGAAATGGCAGGACAAAACAGAATTATGGAAATGTACCAGT
This sequence comes from Megaustenia siamemsis, assembly GCA_032433765.1. Classification (NCBI taxonomy): domain Eukaryota; kingdom Metazoa; phylum Mollusca; class Gastropoda; order Stylommatophora; family Ariophantidae; genus Megaustenia; species Megaustenia siamemsis. The sequence goes on from JAVIAB010000001.1 coordinate 77,978,814, forward strand.
CAAACACCAGTGGATAAAGAGATACAGCGAAGACGATGGCGCTGGATAGGACACACACTGCGGAAGCCAACTGAGAGTATTACACAACAGGCCCTTTTTTTAATCACCAGGGGAAAAGACAAAGATGAAGACCAAGGAATTCTTGGAGAAGACAGATAGAAGCAGAGATGAAGATGATGGGGAAGACATGGAATGATCTTAAAAGAATGGCAAAAAACAGAACGACTTGGAAAGTGTTTGTTGAAGACATATGCTCAACTGGGAGCTAAAAAGGTAGAAGAGAGAAGAATAGGACAATGAATCACGCACACATATCTCTGTTACCTCGTGGTTTAAGCAAATTTACTGTCATTTGACGTGATGTGTACAAGCTAAGAAGACGTTGAATACCGGTCAATATGGTGGATAGGCGGCATGAACTTTTAAAGGTTGTATCTGACAAGTGTTCCTTGTTGCAGTTTCCTCATATTCCAAGTCCAGCTTGCTGCAGGAGCTACTGAGTTTAGTGTTCTGTGCAAACAATGAGCTGTGTATTTCGTCCGTTTTAATCATGTTTCGATATTCAGATTGCTTATGAGGAATGATGAAATCATATGACAGGAAACAGATGGCTGAGTTCACTTTCTGTGCGGTTTCGCCTTATATCTTTTGGCGTCTGATATTGACTGCAGCTACATAACTGAGTTTTTTGGAGATGAAATATGAATTCGGATGATTCCACTGTCACAAGCGGTTAAGCAATTATGGATTTTAATTCGTTTGCAGTGATACCGGGGCCTTCCATAACCATAACCATTAGAGGACGTCTAGTTCATATGTGCACATTTATACAGCCAAACTTCAGCCTCTAAAATTGTACTGTCCTATTTTCAAAATATTGCTAAAATGTGTTATATGTTTTGTTTGTGCACCTCCTGATAAAAATATATTGAATGGAAAAGTTTGTGTCGTCTTTCAGCAAAGATGAAACAACATATTGTTGGTTATTTTCTGCAAAAAGACACACTTCTTTGCTTGCTTTGCCTACTTCTTGGCAAGGTACGATCCGTTCAACCTCAGACTACGTCTTGTAGGTTATATTAGAAAGGAGACACACAACTTTCCCAACATGTTATATATTACGATGCAGGAAGAGAGCAGATCATGGACATTCCGAAGACATCTGGATAATAAACGCAGGAAAACCACAGATCATGGACATTACGAAGACATCTGGATAATAAACGCAGGAAAACCACAGATCATGGACATTCCGAAGACATCTGGATAGTAAACGCAGGAAAACCACAGATCATGGACATCACGAAGACATCTGGATAATAAACGCAGGAAAACCACAGATCATGGACATTAAGAAGACATCTGGATAATAAACGCAGGAAAACCACAGATCATGGACATTCCGAAGACATCTGGATAGTAAACGCAGGAAAACCACAGATCATGGACATCACGAAGACATCTGGATAATAAAGAAAAGGAAAACCACACACAGATCATGGACATCACGAAGACATCTGGATAATAAACGCAGGAAAAAGAGCAGATCATTGACATTACGAAGACATCTGGATAATTAACGCAGGAAAATGAGCAAATCATGGACATTACGAAGTCATCTAGATACTAAAAGCAAAAAAACGAGCAGACCATGGGCATTACGAAAACATCTAAATAAAAAACGAAGGAAAATCACAGAGCATGGACATTACGAAGACATCTAGACACTAAATGCAGGAAATCAGTAGATCATGGACATTTCCAAGATATCTAGTTACTAAACGCAGGAAAGCGAGCAGACCATGGACATTACGAAGACATCTGGCTACTAAAGGTAAGTCAACGTGCCACATGGAGGATCGATTTCTTTCAAACATGAACTTCAGTAATTCAATCAAATCGATTCTACCAGACTAATGAGGTAACGTTAGAAAGTGCGTGCAAGTTACGGTCAAACAGGTTCCCTCTTCTATCAAACTAAACAATGAAACTTTAACCCAAACGCGACTGCACTGGACTAGCGATCTTTATTCCAGTCTTGTAAATCCACCTTTCCTCCAATACAGATCTCAAAATGGGTTCATTGCCGTACACTAGATAGTTAATTCATTAAAAGGCATCGAAGGTTTAATTTCACAGTTGTTTGTTATTGATATTTTAGTTGGTTTGCTTATTTGTAGCTACACATTTATTACCCTCATGCGCACCCGCACCTAAATATGCGTGTATGTTTGTCAGCATGTAGAGTGCAATGCAGGAGTGTACGTTACACCCCACCACTTGTTCCTCGCTACCAGCTTTACCGCAGCTCTCCAGTTATTGGCCTGGTCCATACTTTCTTGTTCCTGACATTAATTTAAAAAAAAACTAGTTTAAATATAAGCATCATCATCATCATCATCGAGTGCCCTCTCCGCAACGAAGGTTGGCTACCATGGAGCGCTATTCCACTCTGTCTCTTGCTTTGGTGGTGCAGATTGCCATCGGCTGACTTGTCCACCTTTTGATGTTACTCGTCCATGTTAGTCTTGGTCTTCCTCTGCCTCTTTTACCTTGTATTTTCCCTTCTAATATTACTTTTATTATACTGTTGTGTCTTTTAACATGACCAAAAAATTTCATTTGTCTTGCTCTAATTGTGTTTAGTAGTTCTTTTTTCATTTTTAGTTGTTTTAAAACTTCCTCGTTTGTTTTCTTTTCTTTCCATCCAATTCTACCTATTCTTCTATAAATCCACATTTCAAAGGCTTCAATTTTCTGTTCTGTTTTCTGGTCTAATATCCATGTTTCTGCACCATACATGAATATTGAGAAGATGTAACATTTTGCTATTCTTAGTTGTTAAATATAAACGAATCGTTAATCACCATGCTTAGATTAATGGAATTACAGTAGTGGAGTGGGGGGGGGGGACAAGCCCATAGGAACATCCCTGAATCGTGTGTTCTGACATTACAGTAAAGGAGTAAAGAGCCCCCGTCACGCCAAGTGGCGTTTAGGGAATATGGTGTTAGTGACCATAAATTTTACAGACCTTCAGCACATGACATTTTGGGGTAATGTGGTCGGTATTACGCCCGTGCCGCTTTACTTTCCCAGAAAAAAATCAGGTACCCATTTAAGGCTGGGTGAACCCGGTACCGTCGGCTGGGATCGAACCCTACCACTTGTCTTTTGTAGACCAGTTCACTAACCACTGAGCTATCGCGGCTCCCTGCTCTGACATCATATTTTACTGTAAAGTCCTTTAAAAAAATGTTTTGAATAAAAGAGACATTTTCTGCAACTTTCGAAGAAAGCTGTGCAGGTATTAATGCATTTTGTAAACAAAAAACCAAAAACATAGCCCTTGGCATAATCTTTCTATGTTCTCTCTCTTCTTATAAAATAAATACAGAAACCGTCAGAAAAATGTAATGCGGAAGCTGAGAATAGAACCTTCATTAGTGAAGCCCGATAAAACAAGTCTTGTCGGAGGAGTGTAGCGCCAGTCTTCGCAGTCAAGAACTGGAATGTAATACACATCATTTGAATGAATAAATGTCACTTGAAAAGCAAAATAAGAAAATAGACTTTGTAAATGATTTGAAATGAAAGGTAATTATTTCCTTCCAGGACAATTACTCTGTTTTTGAGCCAATGTTTCTTACTTACTTCTATTATTATTATTATTATTATTATTATTATTATTATAATCATTTGTTGTGTAGATTCAACACATGAGGTCGAGGGTAGACTTGTGGACTGGTTTATCATTTCACAGATTCACGTTGCAGAGGAGATCTCAGCGCTTTCGGACTGATGTCCGATGTGAATAATCCGACGAATGACTGTGTTTCATATGTTCGGATTTCGAGACAAAAACGATGTCCTAACATCATCAAGCACAATACATTAAAAAAAATAGGACGATCATCATTTTCGGAAGGACGTGAACTTCAGGTCAATGTGGCGGATAGGCGGCAGGAACCATTATAGGCTGTGTCTGAAAAGTGTTCCTTGTTGCAGTTTCCTCATATTCCAAGTCCGGCTTGCTGCAGGAGCTACTGAGTTAAGTGCTCTGTGCAAACCATGAGCTGTGCGTTTCATCCGTTTTAATTGTGTTTCAATATTCCGATTCTTGCGTTGAATGATGATATCGTTAAAACAGGGAACAGATGACTGTGTTCACTTTCTGTGCGGTTTCGCCTTATGTCTTTTGGCGTATACTGAGACAGCTATGATGGGGTCTGCAGCTATCTCTCTTTGTTCGAGAGATGAGATATTAATTCGGATGATTCCACTGGCACGGGCGGTTGAGCAATTATGAATTTTAATTCTTTTGTAGTGATACCGGGGCCGTCCATAACCATAACCATTATCGTCTATTATCATTATTATTGATGCTATTTTTATGAAAAAAGCCTAAATAAAATTGCACCAATAAATATCAAAGCGCTAACAAAAGTGTATTTGTTGATTTATTTTGCACTTTCATCAACTTTGAAGTATTATTAATAATCAACGCGAAGCACGTACAAGTTTTAGGGTGAAAAACGTACAAGTTTTAGCGTGAAAAACGTACAAGTTTTAGCGTGAAATATGTGCAAGTTTTAGCGTGATATATGTGCAAGTTTTAGCGTGAAATATGTGCAGATTTTAGCGTGAAATATGTGCAAGTTTAACGTGAAATATGTGCAAGTTTTAGCGCGAAATATGTACAAGTTTTAGCGTGAAATAGATACCAATTTTAGCCTGATATATGTACAAGTTTCAGCGAGAAAACCGTAAAGATTTTAGCTTAAATTACGTACACGTTTTAGCGTTAGCTAAATGCATGTTTTAGCTTTTACTAAGTACAAGATTTAGCGTTAAATACGTACAGGTTTTAGCGTTAAGTACGTACAAGTGTTGGATTCATTTACAGATTTAACAACGAGCAGGCTACAATAAAATCCCCATCCCAGCGTTGTGCTTCCAATGCCATACCTGAATCCTAGATGCGAAAACAATACCAAAAAAAAAAAATAAAAAAGGCACTACCGAGATTAAATATGTTAGATGAATGACAGGAAATATCCTAAAAGATAAGATTTTTAAAAACGAAGAACTGAGAAAAAAGCTAGGAAATTACCGCCAGAGAGTATATAAAGGAACAACAGATAAAAAATGGTTTCGGTCGATGATTAGGCAGAAAGATCAAAACACAACGAGCATTAAATAAACGTTGCTAGAACACCAGGCCAAAGGGCCGACCTCGCAAAAGAAGCATTAAAGGAATATTAGAAACACTAGGAAACATAACAGCAGGAGAGGCGAATAGGTGAGCACAAGACAACAAAATGATATCTCCATCGAAGTCGAAAGGAAATTGAGGAAGGAAAGGACAAGAAATGTGGATTACATTTATTTTTTTTAATCTGTTTTTTTTTTCAGCTGGAGCGCACTCCTATACACTTTTATGATTTTAACATACTCGAGATACATATGTTTACAGTCATTAAAAAAATGGATTGCTGGACAAACTCGTACTGTGTGACCCAACAACTACTGCAATTATAATTACCGTTTGATTTTGTGCCAACTTTATAATAGAGGTAAGGTTCTGCGCGCTGTGATCGATGTTCCCTGGATGCCGACAAAGTGACAACAATCTTGTGATCTCAGCATGAGAAATAAGTTGTGCTATTTGAAGACAGGAAGTACACGTTTTTTATCTTGAAACTCTTCTAGCAGTTGACATTTTGAGCTTTAAAGACATTTGAGTGGCTTTGCATAAAATATTAGATAATCAATAATTATGGGTTCTATTTCTACTGTGTGGCGTGGAACGATAAATGGGAAATTGTATCGGTGCGAATGAAGTGGCGAGAGTAAAAGGCTTAGAATTTCACAAAGTTTAGTTTAGTTTGGTTTAGTTTAGTTTAGTTTAGTTTAGTTTAATTTAGTTTAGTTTAATTTAGTTCAGTTTAGTTTACTTTAATTTAGTTTAGTTTTGTTTAGTTTAATTTAAGTTTAGTTTAATTTAGTTTAGTTTAGTTTATTTTTGTTTAGTTTAGTTTTAGTTTTTTTTTAGTTTAGTTTAGTTTAGTTTAGTTTAGTTTAGTTTAGTTTAGTTTAGTTTAGTCGACAGGTCATCCTCATTGCATATCGGACAAGACCATAAGTGCCCAGTTATCTGCCGAAGTATAACCATCAACGTGTAGCGACTAACGTCACCGGTGTTGTGTTGGTTGACAAATCTCCTTTGGATTCCTACGTAGCGTTCTCGTCTGGCATCTCCCACCTTGACATGATATTCGTGAAGTCTGTTCATGGCTGCGGATTCAGTGCAAGTTTATGAGTCGTCTTTTTGCCCAGTGTTCATTAGTGCATTCAGAATGTCATCGCGGTCCATTACCTTTCCGCACTCAACATCAGCCAAACTGGCAAGTCTGGTAGCACGTTCGTTACCCCCTACACCCGCGTGCTCTGGCACGAAAATGAAGCAGACACCTGTTAGAATAGACTTGACCAGAGACTCGAACCTCAGCCGTTCGGCACAGCCAGTTGTGATATCTCCAAGCATGCTCATTGAGTTACAAGGGAAGATCACCTGCAGCAGGTTTTCATGAAATCTTGACACAAAATGAAGTATCTGCTGCGCTATTGAAGCTAATCAACAGTATGACCAGCATCCCCATTTCTCCTGCTAACGAAGAGCGTGACTTCTCCCATAAGAACCCAGTTCTCTCACCGACAAGAGAATCTCTTACTAATGGAGACTGTGAGATCACTGACCTTTATCTGGCTAGTCCTCTGATATCAAGCCCTTAAATGGGGACCAGAGGGTGAAAAATAGAGGCAGATAGAGAAAAAATATTAAAAACAACACTGATGCGAGAGGTAGCAGTAGCAGGCATCAGCTCCCTCGTCGAAATTTAATAAATCGCCCAGAACAGAAAAGTGTGGCGAGATACAATACTATGTGTTCCATGTAAGGTCTGATGTTTGATAACAAAGATTGTAGGAGACAGAGTCTAGAATTTCTACTCTGAAGGTCAATAGATGGATAACTTTGGTTGTTGCGATAGCAGACCGACAAAACAAACATAGGAATTGTTAAAAATGGAACTTGAAGGGGACAATGTGGTGCACACCCACCACCCTGGATGAGAATCTCTACATTGCATGTGAGTCACTGAAACAGACAGCTGCCTTCATACGAGAGTCCGTAATCCTAGCCTGAGTGAGCCATGATCGCAGAAGAAGATGAAAAACAGGACGGATGGAAGTGATGTAAAATTGTTTATTCACAAAAAAGGTGATTAGCGGGGTAGAGTTCTCATCATCATCATGTACCATGCCGGCTGGCGTACGCGATCATGTCCTTCCACAATCTTCTATCTACAGTGCATCGTATCAGTTCTGTTGTTGACTGTTTTCCATGCCATGACACCAGCTATCCAGTATTTTCTCTATTTTCTCACTATTTTATTGTAGAGTTCTACCCTCCGAAAAGAGGAGTAAGACGTCTCCTTTCCTCCGCTAGTCTTCGGGACACCCTGGGCAAGGCGGAGCTCCCGTTTAGCCCCACTATCAGGGTTATGTGACGCCATTTGAGCCGGTAGTGGATGGTGTTGTGGGAGCAGCCGACAAGTAGTGCCGGTTATGGTCCCCACTCCGCGATGGCAGGCAGAAGATCTCATGTATAGAGACAATGACTGCGATCTCCGACTAGTACAGTCACTGCCAAGAAGGAAAGGAATGGCAAACTACCTTCTTATATTGCCTAGAATAATCGTGACAAAGCACAACTTAATACCCTGCACTGTAGATAGAAGATTGTGGAAGGACATGAACGCCTACGCCAACCGGTATAGCACATGGTGATGATTCACAAAAAAATACAAAATTAAGAAACAAAGTGTCAATACTTAAACATATTACACTTATTACAGTACCAATCTGAGAGACACCATCACAAATGTAGGTAAGTATGGATGTCAACCTTATTTCAACATGAACAACTGTATCGAACAATTCGACTCAATGAATTAAACAAATTACTGATACCCGTGACATTGATATCAGATTATAGATTATAGATTATGATTTATTTGTGATTGACCTTTATTAAAGTGATTTTAAACTTGTTTTTTTTTTCTAATTTAAAAAGGCCAAAAAAAAATGATGATCTTTAAACGATATAGCTGTTTAAGATATGGAAAAAGAAAAAAACAATATTGATCAGTTGCAAATTATAAGTATGGTCACTCTATCCTTACATGTTTTTTCAACCATCCCTCTTCTACTTCTTCTATTTCTTTTCAACTCCTTGTTGTTCATAGGTCTTCAACAAACACTTTCCAAGCCGTTCTGTTTTGAGTCATTCTTTTAAGATCATCCCATGTCTTTCCCCTCATCTTCATCTCTGCTACTATCTGTCTTTTCCAAGAATATGTTGATCTTCCTCTTTGTCTCTTCCCCTGGGATTCCAAAAAAAGACCTGTTATGTAATACTCTCAGCTGGCTTCAGCAGCGTGTGTCCTATCCAGCGCCATCGTTGTATCTCTTTGTCCACTGGTATTTGACTGGCTTTTCAACCCTTCATCATCATCATGTACCATACCAGTTGGCGTAGGCGATCATGTCATTCCACAATCTTATATTTAAAGTGCATCGTATCAGTTCTGTTGTTGACTGTTTTCCATGCCATGACAACAAGCTATCCAGTATTTTCTCTCTTTGTCGTCCGCGATCTCTCTTTCCTTTTATTTTACCAGTTGTAACCAAGAATTCCAACTTTCCTTTTCTCATGATGTGCCCGAAAAATGTTGATTGCTTCTTTCTGATGTTTTTAGGAGCTGCCTTTTTGTGTTGGCCTCTTTGAGAACTTCCTCATTGGTCTTTTTAGCTGTCCAGGGAACTTTCAACATTCTTCTGAGATAATCCCATCTCTGTGGCCTCTAATCGTCTTTTCATTTGCTTGTCTACTGTCCGTTATTCGCTTCCATAGGTCAGAATTGGTGCTATATAGTACCGATGAACTCTCTTTCTCATTTCTATTGACATAGATGTGTTGCATAAGATATTTTTCATTTTCTGAAATGCTATTTTCAACCCTTACTGTCCCTGGTTCCTCAAAGACCCGAGTTTCCGATTCCAAGATCAAGGAGCTAGCTGGCGAAGATAAAGTGACCAATTTAGAAACTCCTAATTTTCTTTCTTTCCTCGCGTATCCTCTTTATTTGCTTTTTCAGTCTCGATGAGAGAAACTCTTATTAGAGATATCAATTTGATTATAAGAGATATCAATTTGATTATAAGAGATATCGATTTGACTAATTTTTTACTGTATTATTTTATGTTATGGGCAACATAAAATCACTAAAACTACATATACAATGAACAAAGGCCTCCTTCCTTACTCCCCTCCTTACTCCCCTCCTTCCTCCCTCCCTTCGTTCTTTTGTTTCTTCCTTCCTTTCCTGCCTTCCTTCCTTCCTCACTTCCTGGCCTTACTTTCCTTCCTTAATTTTTTCCTTACTGGCCTTACTATCCTTCCTTCATTTCTCCCTTCCTGGCCTTACTTTTCTTCCTTCATTTCTCCCTTCCTGGCCTTACTTTTCTTCCTTCATTTCTCCCTTCCTGGCCTTACTTTCCTTCCTTCATTTCTCCCTTCCTGACCTTACTTTCCTTCCTTCATTTCTCCCTTACTGGCCTTACTTTCCTTCCTTCATTTCTTCCTTCCTGGCCTTACATTCCTTCCTTCATTTCTTCCTTCCTGGCCTTACTTTCCTTCCTTCATTTCTTCCTTCCTGGCCTTACTTTCCTTCCTTCATTTCTTCCTTCCTGGCCTTACTTTCCTTCCTTCATTTCTTCCTTACTGGCCTTACTTTCCTTCCTTCAATACTCCCTTACTGGCCTTACTTTCCTTCCTTCATTTCTTCCTTACTGGCCTTACTTTCCTTCCTTCATTTCTTCCTTACTGGCCTTACTTTCCTTCCTTCATTTCTTCCTTACTGGCCTTACTTTCCTTCCTTCATTTCTTCCTTCCTGGCCTTACTTTCCTTCCTTCATTTCTTCCTTCCTGGCCTTACTTTCCTTCCTTCATTTCTTCCTTACTGGCCTTACTTTCCTTCCTTCATTTCTTCCTTCCTGGCCTTACTTTCCTTCCTTCATTTCTCCCTTCCTGGCCTTACTTTCCTTCCTTCATTTGTTCCTTACTTTCTTCATTCTTTCCTTCCTCCCTCATTCGCTCCTTACTTTTAATTATGGCCTTACTTTCCTCCCTCCCTTCCTTTCCTTCCATCCTTTCTGGCATTATTTTCTTCCCTTCCTTCCTTTCCTTCCTTCCTTTCTGGCCTTACTTTTCTCCCTTCCTGCCTTTCCTTTCCGCCTTTGTGTCCTTACTTTCCTCCCTTTCTTCCTTCCTTTCTGGCCTTACTCTCCTTCCTTCCCTCCTTTATGGCCTTAATTTCCTTCTTTCTTTCCTTTCTTCCTTCCTTCCTTCTTTCCTTACTTCCTTCTTCATTTACCTTTTATTATCAAAAGAAGATCAAGTTTATGATCTATCGCTCTTTAACTGGCCTCTCTACTGTCATGTTTCAGCCATCAACCCATCTCTTTCTCTCTCTCGTGGTAGACCCTATGATAGTATTCTTGAACCGTTTGCTGCAGGCTTATTTTGTTATACGCAATTCTTGTTTGTCTTATCACGCCGATAACCTTCGTATTAGTTGTTTCCTTGTATATTCATTCGGCGGACATTACTCCTAGTTCTTTTATTGCTGAATTACACCTTCTGGTGATGTCAACCTGTTCCCATGCAAGAGTCTATCACACTTCATTATTAAAATAAAAGTCACGATTTCATGAATGTTACAACGACCAAAGAGAGGCTCTTTTAATGAATCATTAATGTCACTAACGACTGAGAGCAAACACAAAAACAAATGTAGCCCTACTTAAAGAACTTGTACTTGCTTATGATGCAGCTCTAGTCGCTGATAAGTCACATTACAATCGCTGATCGACAACCTTGACAAAGCATGCGACCTTTTTCCCACAGTCTGTTACTATTCATCATCATCATCTAATATGCCTGCTGGTTTAGGTGATCATGTCTCTCCACAACTTTCGATCACGACAGTTATTTATCATTTCTGTTGTTGACCTTCTGCCAAGCCATTCTCTTAAGATGTCTGGTATCTTTTCTCTTTGCTTCCCTCTATCTCTTCGTCCCTCAATTTTCCGAGTTGTTACAATATATTCCAGTTGTTCGCTTCTCATTACATGTCCAAAAATGATTATTGTATCTTCCTAATATTGGAAATTATCTCTCTTTTTGCTTTGGCCTCTTTCAGAACGTTTTCACTACTCTTCTTAGCTGCCCATGGTATTCTCAACATTCTTCTGTAAAACCACATTTCTACAGACTCCAGTGATTTTCTTGTCTGTTGTCCTATTGGCCATGATACACATCCATATGTGTCTGTTAGTGTTCAGAAAACAGTAATTCTAAGTGAAGGCGACATCAAGCTTGTATTAATCACTTTGAAAGATTGTCAGCTTGAATCAGTTTATAATTTCACGTATCTTGGACCCACAATCACATCAATCATTTATAATTTCACGTATCTTGGACCCACAATCACGTCAATCATTTATAATTTCACGTGTCTTGGGCCCACAATCACATCAACCATTTCTCTTGATGATGAAATAAACAGCCGAAGTGGTAAGGCAGCTACGACTTTCGACAAACTCACATAAAGGGCCTGGGACAACACGAAACTAACACTAAAGACCAAACTCTTAATATATCAGACCTGTGTGCGTTGAACACTGTAATATTGATCTGAAAAATGGACAACACACTGAAATCATGAAATAAAGACTAAATTTCTTCCACATGTGATGTCTCGGCAGAATAAACCACATCAAATGGCAGGACAAAATAACCAACTTAACTGCCCTACAACGTGCTAAGACCCCAACAATCATGTCGATGCTCAGAAGTCGAAGTTAAGATGGCTGGGACACGTCCAGCGAATGGAAGAAAACCGCATTCTTAAGCAAATACTGTATGGTGAACTATTACACGGAAAGAGACAAATCGCAAACTTAAACTACGATATAGAGATATATGTAAATCATCTCTGAATGACTTCTCCATCTGTGAAAAGGACTGGGAACATCTGACAAGTGATCGCACATCATGGAGAGCATGTATCAGGAATGGTTTAACATCATTTGAGACTGTGCGATGGCAGAACATGGAAGAGAAAAGATTTATGATAAACAATTTAAAAAACATGTGTATCAGTGGGCCTGTCTTGCTCATTCTGTAGCCGTGTGTGTTTGTCAAACATTAGTAGAATCAACCACGAGAGAAGCAGTTGGACAAAAACAAAACCTCATCAACAACAAGATATACAATAGCCTCCCTTTAACCATCTGACAAGACCAAAAGGGACATACAATGCCATACTACCTTCTAAGTTGAAGTCATTATTGTCATTTATTTAGCCTGTGCTCTCATTATATGAGTAAATATCTGCATAACGTGCGAATCATATAGGACTAGGTGCATTCATGACCATTTTTGTTTCGAAAGCCTAGTTAGTATGATGATGAAGAGCAAGGATTGTCCACTTGTACCGTTTTACATCGTATCCACGGACGTGACATGTGATTATTTTCAATTACAGAGTGTTCTTTTAGTTAGAGCACGCGACAAGATTCTTATACTCAGATTTCGAAAGGACTATGTACTCGACTGCACCTACCTTTAGATCAGAAATCGCTGAAAGAACAATCACTTCCTAGTGGGTTTCGAACTTGATATCTTGTTAGCTCGCTGTCAGCACCCTAACCTAAGATTGTAACGATTCCCGGAAAGTCTACAACATCTGCTAAACTATTGTACAAGTCTATGATTCTATTTTACATCACAGAATCTATATCACAATATGAGGTTCTCTTAACATCACAATATGAGGTTCTCTTAACATCACAATATGAGGTTCTCTTAACATCACAATATAATGTATTATATTGAAGTTAATAAATTATATCACCATATAACATAACTATCCGTTTACCTGTTTATTAATTATACTTCTATTTAATACGTGTTCTATTTCAATTAAGTTAAATGTTTCCGCTGGAGTGAAGATTGTTTAGCAGCAACCGTTGAAGGTAGTAGGAGTTAGAACACGTGGTCGATAAAATGACGTAAGCAGATCCTACGAGAACTGATGCACCACAACCCAGAAGAAGCTCGTCACTTTCTGGCCTCTTGGTGGTTGGCTTTAACGCTAGATCTTTTCCGAGCAGGGCTCACTCGCGATACGAGAGCTCATGATCGCTAGCGCACGTGACTGACATGGTTAGCGCTGGTTGGTTGTCATTATTTTTTTTTAAATAAATAAATGTTAGGGTCGTAATATTAGGTTGTTTAGTGGTTGACACAGGGTTGAAGTTTGGGTTTACGGTTGTTTGGTATGTGAAGTGAGGGTGAATGATGGAGGTGAATTTTGAGATCTGCTCCGCTTTGGGGAAAACAGCTTTTGGAGAAAGATGTAACTCGTAGGGCTGTTATATGATTACATGAGGTAGAACAGTGTTGATGGTATTTACTGAATTTAGGGAAGGGGGAGATCGGAAAAATAGATGGAGGAGAACGGAGAAATAGATGGAGGAGAACGGAGAAATAGATGGAGGAGAATGGAGAAATAGATGGAGGAGAACGGAGAAATAGATGGAGGAGAACGGAGAAATAGATGGAGGAGAACGGAGAAATAGATGGAGGAGAATGGAAAATTAGATGAACAGAGGAGATCGGAGAAATAGATGGACAGCGGAGATCGGAGAAAAAGATTAAAAGAAGGGAACGGAGAAATAGATGGGAAGAGTAGAACGGAAAATTAGATGGAGAAATAGATCGGACAAAAAGATGGAAAGAGGAGGATTGAGAAATAGATGGAAAAGGAGAACAGAGAAATAGATGGAAGAGAACGAAGAAATAGATGGAAAGAGGAGAACGGAGAAAATATATAAAAATAAATAGAGAGACTTATAGTGTCGGGAGATTGAGAAAGATTTAGGAGTGAATTATAAGAATGGAAGAGTGAGACGGAGATAAATTGTTTGCGAGAACGAAAGGTCAAAGGATTGAGATGGGAAGCATAAAAGGGTGGCAGAATTAAAGAGGGTGCTGCGAGCGGAAGATAGAGACGAAAATAGCGAAGCGTGAGGTGTTATTAAGAAAAAGGACGAATAAAGGTAAAAGAAGATAAAGTGAGAGAGTACGTGCAAACGATAGTGCGATATGAGGGAATGAGTAACGGGGAAGAGAGTGAGAACGAGAGAGAGAGAGAGAGAGAGAGAGAGATATGACAGAAACTGGAATTTATTGACGATAAAAGGAAAGGAAATGGATAGAGATATCAAATTAAAGTGGTAGAGAGTGGGAGAGAGAGAGCAACAAAAAGAGAGAGAAAGAGCAGGAGGAATGAAGGGACAAAAGTGGAGAGAGAAAAATATAAGTTGAGAGGGTAATTATTTCCCCTCTCTCAACTGTACGTGTATTGTATTTTTTATCTTTTTCTAAAGTACTTTCTTCTCATGTTATTTCTTCTCTCTTATACATTAGGTTTGATTACTGTGGAGCGTAGTAGGGGCATATCTTCATTTCGTTGTTTGTTTGTGCTGTACCTGTTTTCTGAGGAAGGCCGTATGTAGGCAGGGCCGTCTTTACACCATTTTGGGACCCTGGGCATACAAATAGTGTTGGGCCCCTGGGCATAGAAATAGTGTTGGGCCCCTGGGCATAGAAATAGTGTTGGGCCCCTGGGCAAAGAAATAGTGTTGGGCCCCTGGGCAAAGAAATAGTGTTGGGCCCCTGGGCAAAGAAATAGTGTTGGGCCCCTGGGCAAAGAAATAGTGTTGGGCCCCTGGGCATAGAAATAGTGTTGAGCCCCTGGGCAAAGAAAGAGTACTGCCCCCTTCTCTCCCCCCCCCCCCCCCCCGCAGGAATAAAAAATAAATGGTTGATAATATTAAAAATAGTGTATTATTTACTAATTTCAACAAAATTGTTATTAAAACATACTGTACAGCTGCAACTATAATCAACATTAAACATGAAAAACAGAGAAGAGAGATTTTATTTGCATGTTTTAAAGTATTACACATGATATTTACAAAAACAAAAAAAATGTACACACAAAAACAGATATTTACATATGTTTTTTAAATAATAAGCACCACAACATATGACATCTATTACACAAGGTCAAACAAAGTTATTAAAATTCGTAATGGACAAAAAATCCTTAGATTATAAACATTTCAGTACGGTACTTTATTGTAACAAGCGTTTGTGACATTTCTTTTCAGAAAATTGGTTTATTATCGGCTTGAAGTCATTGGTGTTCATGATGTCATTTTCTATGCTCATGAGTGAAAGCCAGTTCAAACGATGCTGTCCCATTGTACTACGAAGCTGATTTTTTTATAACTTTAAGTCTTGAAAAAGAACGTCCTCCTGTACAGTTGTTCACCATCATGCACATGAACACTCTGAGTGCAATTCCAATGTTCCGAAAAACAGATTTTAAATTGTCCATCTTAAATTTTCATCAAGAGCCATGTAATGCTTGAGATGCTCACATTCATTTAAAAGATCGTCATAACTCAAGTCCTTGTGGTACGTATTGGCAAGATGTTCGCATTTTTTCATTAGTGCATCAGAAGTAATGTTTTTTAATTCACACAAGAAAGAAAACAGATGTCCAATTTGTGAATACGCCTCTGCACGTCTTGTTAGTTCAACGATTAAAGTGTCGAGAAAATGGAGGAAACTTTCTACCTTGAACTTTTCGGACTTATTTAGAAGTAACTCTTCTCCTGTCCCATCATACCTACTTATTTAGAAGTAACTCTTCTCCTGGCCCATCATACCTACTTATTTAGAAGTAACTCTTATCCTGGCCCATCATAGCTACTTATTTATAAGTAACTCTTCTCCTGGCCCATCATAGCTAATTATTTATAAGTAACTCTTCTCCTGGCCCATCATACCTACTTATTTATAAGTAACTCTTCTCTTGGCCCATCATAGCTACTTATTTAGAAGTAACTCTTCTCCTGGCCCATCATAGCTACTTATTTATAAGTAACTCTTCTCCTGGCCCATCATACCTACTTATTTAGAAGTAGCTCTTCTCCTGGCCCATCATACCTACTTATTTAGAAGTAACTCTTCTCCTGGCACATCATAGCTACTTATTTAGAAGTAACTCTTCTCCTGGCACATCATAGCTACTTATTTAGAAGTAACTCTTCTCCTGGCCCATCATACCTACTTATTTAGAAGTAACTCTTCTCCTGGCCCATCATACCTACTTATTTAGAAGTAACTCTTCTCCTGGCCCATCATAGCTACTTATTTATAAGTAACTCTTCTCCTGGCCCATCATAGCTACTTATTTATAAGTAACTCTTCTCCTGGCCCATCATAGCTACTTATTTATAAGTAACTCTTCTCCTGGCCCATCATACCTACTTATTTAGAAGTAACTCTTCTCCTGGCCCATAATACCTACTTATTTAGAAGTAACTCTTCTCCTGGCCCATCATACCTGCTTATTTATAAGTAACTCTTCTCCTGGCCCATCATACCTACTTATTTAGAAGTAACTCTTCTCCTGGCCCATCATACCTGCTAATTTATAAGTAACTCTTCTCCTGGCCCATCATACCTACTTATTTAGAAGTAACTCTTCTCCTGGCCCATCATACCTACTTATTTAGAATTAACTCTTCTCCTGGCCCATCATACCTACTTATTTAGAAGTAACTCTTCTCCTGGCCCATCATACCTACTTATTTAGAAGTAACTCTTCTCCTGGCCCATAATACCTACTTATTTAGAAGTAACTCTTCTCCTGGCCCATCATACCTACTTATTTAGAAGTAACTCTTCTCCTGGCCCATCATACCTACTTATTTAGAAGTAACTCTTCTCCTGGCCCATCATACCTACTTATTTAGAAGTAACTCTTCTCCTGGCCCATCATACCTACTTATTTAGAAGTAACTCTTCTCCTGGCCCATCATACCTACTTATTTAGAAGTAACTCTTCTCCTGGCCCATCATACCTACTTATTTAGAAGTAACTCTTCTCCTGGCCCATCATACCTACTTATTTAGAAGTAACTCTTCTCCTGGCCCATCATACCTACTTATTTAGAAGTAACTCTTCTCCTGGCCCATCATACCTACTTATTTAGAAGTAACTCTTCTCCTGGCCCATCATACCTACTTATTTAGAAGTAACTCTTCTCCTGGCCCATCATACCTACTTATTTAGAAGTAACTCTTCTCCTGGCCCATCATACCTACTTATTTAGAAGTAACTCTTCTCCTGGCCCATCATGCCTACTTATTTAGAAGTAACTCTTCTCCTGGCCCATCATACCTACTTATTTATAAGTAACTCTTCTCCTGGCCCATCATACCTACTTATTTATAAGTAACTCTTCTCCTGGCCCATCATACCTACTTATTTAGAAGTAACTCTTCTCCTGGCCCATCATACCTACTTATTTAGAAGTAACTCTTCTCCTGGTCCATCATACCTACTTATTTAGAAGTAACTCTTCTCCTGGCCCATCATACCTGCAGCTGCTAGTACTAAAACTCACACTTCGGGTTTCTTTCCCGTTTTTTCCCATCACCGTAATCGGCATCTGGACACATACTCCTGGCTTTGAATTCATATTCAGTGAATTTGTCTCTAGTTTCCTGGAGATAGCTTCCCAGCGACTCAAGAAGATTTGTGGCAACTAGGATGTTCACATCTTTTGATTGTAAAACTTTGGTTGTTGTATTCATCCTTTCTAGAATGTCCTTCCAAAGAATTGTAAGAAAGATTGTTTCAAGTTGTTCCATTTTTTTGGCTCAAACCTTCCGCCTCACGCCTTGTTGTCACTTGCTGTTCATTGTCACCTGATATAGAATCCAGTGCATGTTTTATTTTGTCGAAACCCCTTCACAAAGCATGAGCAGCATCAAAATGTGCTGACCAACGTGTGTCAGACAGACGCTTGACCACAACATCTTTTTTTCTAAATATGATGTCAGTACATTCCAGCGATGAGTAGAACCAGCAACAAATGTATACAGGTGCTGAACAAAGTCAAAGACAAAATTATGAGATTTTTATAAAATAATACTAAATTTTATACGGGTTTTCCGAAACCCTACAACATATTCGCATGGGGCCCCTATAATCGTGGGCCCCCGGGCAAATGCCCAACGGGCCTATGGGTTAAGACGGTCCTGTATGTAGGCCGAAACGTCATATATTTTGTATTGTCGTTTCCGTAAAGCTGTCACCATACTCTATAGGGGTGTACGTTACGCCCCGCCACTTGCTCCCTACTACCAGCTTTACCGCAGCAACTGCGATTATTGCCTGTTCCCTTAAGCGAGAAAGGGACAGATTGAGAAACGGCAACATATGTGGAGAAAGAGGAGACAGAGAAAAGGTACCACGATGTAGAAATAGAGGTCGGGTCTGAAAGTCCAATGCTTGGTGAATGTAAATTCTGCTTGAGCACACGCCCTCACAATGCTGATGTAGCGAAGTGGTTAGTCCGTTCAACAACTGATCACGTGGTATAAGAACAAGTTAATTTATTGAAATCAAAACACCCCTTTACTCACCTTGTTACAAGGATAACGATTTTTAATAGGAAAATTTGGCGGCCTGACGTGATACTGTCCACATCAGCCACATGTATGTCGATGGTCGTAGACAAAAGTGTGTGTTATCAATATATTACAATTTTTATTCCTGGGTACTGAGACCACTAAAGTGTGAAAGTGGATACTGAGACCACTAAAGTGTGAAAGTTGGTGTTGAGTACACTAAAGTGTGAAAGTTGGTGCTGAGCACACTAAAGTGTGAAAGTGGGTGCTGAGTACACTAAAGTGTGAAAGTTGGTGCTGAGTACACTAAAGTGTGAAGTTGGTACTGAGCACACTAAAGTGTGAAAGTTGGTGCTGAGTACACTGAAGTGTGAATGTTGGTGCTGAGTACACTAAAGTGTGAAAGTTGGTGCTGAGTACACTAAAGTGTGAAGTTGGTACTGAGCACACTAAAGTGTGAAACTGGGTGCTGAGTACACTAAAGTGTGAAAGTGGATACTGAGACCACTAAAGTGTGAAAGTTGGTATTGAGTACACTAAAGTGTGAAGTTGGTACTGAGCACACTAAAGTGTGAAAGTTGGTGCTGAGTACACTAAAGTGTGAAAGTGGGTGCTGAGTACACTAAAGTGTGAAGTTGGTACTGAGCACACTAAAGTGTGAAAGTTGGTGCTGAGTACACTAAAGTGTGAAAGTGGGTGCTGAGTACACTAAAGTGTGAAGTTGGTACTGAGCACACTAAAGTGTGAAAGTGGGTGCTGAACATTAGTATGTGTAAGTGCATTCACATTCTCATCATCAGCTTTACAGTCGCTCTGCACTGTCATGCCATTACCACTCAATAAAGTAGCACTGTCATGCCATTACCACTCAATAAAGTAGCACTGTCATGCCATTACCACTCAATAAAGTAGCACTGTCATGCCATTACCACTCAATAAAGTAGCACTGTCATGCCATTACCACTCAATAAAGTAGCACTGTCATGCAATTACCACTCAATAAAGTAGCACTATCATGCCATTACCACTCAATAAATAGTACTGTCATGCAATTACTCAATAAATAGCACTGCCATGCCATTACCGCTCAATAAAGTAGCACTGTCATGCCATTACCACTCAATAAAGTAGCACTGTCATGCCATTACCACTCAACAAAGTAGCTCTGTCATGCCATTACAACTTAATAAAGTAGCACTGCCATGCCATTACCACTCAATAAAGTAGCACTGTCATGCCATTACCACTCAATAAAGTAGCACTGTCATGCCATTACAACTAAATAAAGTAGCACTGTCATGCCATTTCTATCGTGACAACGAAATATATATCGTGAGAGATTTATGTCCGTGAAATAATAGACATTAGCGTGTCTGAAAGAAAAGCTTGCTAGCGTATATTTCACAGCTGCTTGTGTTAATTTAGAAGTGGCACTTTAGTTATAACTTTTGCAATATTGCAGGAGCTTCAGGTGAAAATGGGAGCCGCGATAGCTCAGTGGTTAGTGAACTGGATTACAAAGGACAAGGGGTAGGGTTCGATCTCAACCAACGGCTTCCGGTGTCGCCCAGCCTTAAATGGGTACCGAATTTTTTTCTGGGAAAGTGAAGCGGCACGGGCGTAATACCGACCACACTACCCCAAAATTCATGTGCTGAATGTCTATTAAATTATGGTCACCAACACCATGTTCCCTTACGCCACTTGGCGTGACAGGGGCTCTTTACTTTTACTTTTACTTTTACTTTTACTTTTACTTTTACTTTTACTTTTACTTTTACTTTTACTTTTACTTTTACTTTTACTTTTACTTTTACTTTTACTTTTCTTCAGGTGAAGATGTCAGGAATCGAGCACATCTCTCCCACTCCGAAAATCAATATTTTATGGAAATGGTTTCATTTTGTGACACCAGACACAACACATACATGTTGTATGCTGTAGTTAATATTTATATATGAATGATACTTCACTTGTTCGCAACAAGATCAAAGATTGATATATCTGAGTCTCCAGGGGCGTCAAGTGACGTTTATATCATAACGGTTAATGTTAACCTCAGATGGTAGATGTACAACAGAGGTGAGATGGTAGATGTACAACATAGGTGAGATGGTAGATGTACAAGAGAGGTGAGATGGTAGATATACAACAGAGGTGAGATGGTAGATATACAACAGAGGTGAGATAGTAGATGTACAAGAGAGGTGAGATTGTAGATATACAACAGAGGTGAGATAGTAGATGCACAATAGAGATGAGATGGTAGATGTACAACAGAGGTGAGATGGTAGATGTACAAGAGAGGTGTGATGGTCGATGTACAACAGAGGTGAGATGGTAGATGTACAAGAGAGGTGAGATAGTAAATATACAACAGAGGTGAGATGCAGAGTGGTTCAGGCAAAAGCAGCTTTCCAAAACATTTGGAAAATACAGTGCAATCCATTCTTGACAATAAAAACAAGGAAAAGAGTTTTTAAATATTATGTAGAGCCATTATTAACATATGTATGTGAATCACGTACATTAGGACAACTGACAAGGAAATCGCTGGAGGCTGTAGAAATGCGGTTGTACAGAAGAATGTTGAGAATACCGTGGACAGCTGAGAAGAGTAATGAAAACGTTCTGAAAGAGGCCAAAGCCAAAAGAGAGCCAATTTCCAATATTAGGAAGAAACAATCATAATTTTTTGGCCATGTAATGAGAAGAGAACAACTGGAATATATTGTAACAACTGGGAAAATTGAAGGACGAAGAGATAGAGGGAAGCAAAGAGAAAAGATACCAGACAACTTAAGAAAATGGCTTGGCAGAAGGATAACAACACACATGATAAATATCTGTTGTGATCGAAAGTTGTGGAGAGACATGATCACCTACGCCAGCAGGTACTTGATGATGATGATAATGATCACAGCAGTTATTTTTTAAATTTTAAATTAGAGCTTCCTCTTATTCTTCTACTGAAGGAAGTCATCATCTCTTGCTCTTCTGATACCCCCGGTCCGTTAGCCTTGGAGAAGCGACTCATAAACTGTTTTTTTCACTCTCAACCGAGAGTTTAAACTCTTTTCTTTAATCACTGATCTCATCTCCTTTTTTCTCATGTGTCCTATCTCTATTCCTCCCTGCGTTATCTTTATTACCCCTCCTTCTCTACTTTCCCCTTGTCACATCTATCTTCTCTCACTTTTCCTCTTTTCCTTTTCAGACACTTCTAATTTTTCATTGTTTGACTCTTTTTGGTCCCATTAAATCCTACCTGTTATAGTGTATGTTAATCATATAACTTCCACCTACATAAATCAGGGCCACAGTTTCTTTCCGCCATTTTTAGTTCAGTGTTTTATTTTTCGTACTTGGACTTCTTTGTTTAGTTTCAATAATTTCTTTCTTACACATGATGAAGGTTTTTGCCGAAACGTTGTTGTTTGTTTTGTCTTTCTATGAGTTTGACTGCTTCATACCGTTTAATGTTTATTTTACATATTTTTCTAATCAACCTAAATGTATAATAGAAGATGCTTGTGCACTTCACATGTATGTAAAGGTACAAATTGCCACAATAACTAAAGTATCAGTGACAAACAGCTGTAATTTGTATCTGTCATGACAACAGCTGTAATTTGTACCTGTTATGAGAACAGCTGTAATTTGTAACTGTCATGACAATAGCTGTAATGTGTACCTGTCATGACAACAGCTGTAATTTGTACCTGTCATGACAATAGCTGTAATTTGTACCTGTCATGACAACAGCTGTAATTTGTACCTGTCATGAAAACAGCTGTAATTTGTACCTGGTCGTGAAAACAGCTGTAACTTGTACCTGTCATGACAACAGCTGTAATTTGTACCTGTCATGACAACAGCTATAATTTGTACCTGTCGTGAGAACAGCTGTAATTTGTACCTGTCATGACAACAGCTGTAATTTGTACCTGTCATGACAACGGCGTTACCGCGCATAACAGATTTCTCCTCGCTACCCAGCTGTCATTACCGTGCAGCTGGTCTAGTCAGTAACGAAGCTGTTGTCAGTACGGATTAACGCCAGCTGTGAAGTAAAAGTGCCAGCTGCGACATTAACTTATATTGTTGTCGATTTAACTGCCAAGTGTGTGTGTATATGTGAATGCACAGTTGTCGGTTCTTCTCATGTTCAAGGGTTTTCAAATTTGTCGAGCGATGCACAATAACAGTATCATCATGACAGGTCCAAACACTCACACTTGACTCGGAAGGACTCACCAACTAATTTTTATTCTCGCGGTCGGTTGATCATGACTCTCCACAACTTTCAATCTCTACAGTTCTCTTTCACTTCTTTTGATGGTATCTTACCAAACCACTTAAACTGTTTATTATCTTTATCTTTTCTCAATGTTTCCCTCTTATCCCTTTAGCTGTTATTTTGTAACAACATTCCACTTATCGCAATAAATCACTAACCACAATACGTCACTTGTAAAAATATTCCACTTGTTGCCACAATATTTCACTTGTCACAATTTTCCACTTGTTGCCACAATATTCCACTTGTTGACACAATATTCAAATTGTTTCCATAATATTCCACTTGTTGCCACAATATTTCACTTGTCACAATATTCCACTTGTTGCCACAATATTCAACTTGTTGACACAATATTCCACTTGTTGCCATAATATTCCACTTGTTGCCATAATATTTCACTTGTCACAATATTCCACTTGTTGACACTATATTCAACTTGTTGCCATAATATTCCACTTGTTTCCATAATATTTCACTTGTCACAATATTCCACTTGTTGCCACAATATTTCACTTGTCACCAAATTCCACTTGTTGCCACAATATTTCACTTGTTGCAATAATATTCCACTTATTGCCATAATATTCCACTTGTTGCCCCAATATTCCACTTGTTGCCACAATATTTCACTTGTCACAATATTCCACTTGTTGCCATAATATTCCACTTGTTTCCATAATATTTCACTTGTCACAATATTCCACTTGTTGCCACAATATTTCAGTTGTCACAATATTCCACTTGTTGACACAACATTCAACTTGTTGCCATAATATTCCACTTGTTGCCATAATATTCCACTTGTTGCCCCAATATTCCACTTGTTGCCACAATATTTCATTTGTCACAATATTCCACTTGTTGACACAACATTCAACTTGTTGCCATAATATTCCACTTGTTGCCATAATATTCCACTTGTTGCCCCAATATTCCACTTGTTGCCACAATATTCCACTTGTTGATACAATATTCCACTTGTTGCCCCAATATTCCACTTGTTGCCACAATATTCCACTTGTTGCCACAATATTCCACTTGTTGATACAATATTCAACTTGTTGACACAATATTCCACTTGTTGCCACAATATTCCACTTGTTGATACAATATTCAACTTGTTGACACAATATTTCACTTGTTGCCACAATATTCCACTTGTTGACACAATATTCCACTTGTTGCCACAATATTCCACTTGTTGCCCCAATATTCCACGTGTTGACACAATATTCCACTTGTTGCCACAATATTCCACTTGTTGCCACAGTATTCCACTTGTTGACACAATATTCCACTTGTTGACACAATATTCCACTTGTCACAATATTCCACTTGTTGCCACAATATTCCACTTGTTGCCACAATATTCCACTTGTTGCCACAATATTCCACTTGTTGCCACAATATTCCACTTGTTGACACAATATTCCACTTGTCACAATATTCCACTTGTTGCCACAATATTCCACTTGTTGCCACAATATTCCACTTGTTGCCACAATATTCCACTTGTCACAATATTCCACTTGTTGCCACAATATTCCACTGGTCACAATATTCCACTTGTTGACACAATATTCCACTTGTTGCCATAATATTCCACTTGTCACAATATTCCACTTGTTGCCACAATATTCCACTTGTCACAATATCCCACTTGTTGCCACAATATTCCACTTGTCACAATATTCCACTTGTTGCCACAAAATTCACTTGTCACAATATTCCACTTGTTGCCACAATATTCACTTGTCACAATATTCCACTTGTTGCCACACTATTCACTTGTCACAATATTCCACTTGCCACAATATTCCACTTGTCACAATATTCCACTTGTTGCCACAATATTCCACTTGTCACAATATTCCACTTGTTGCCACAATATTCCACTTGTCACAATATTCCACTTGTTGCCACACTATTCACTTGTCACAATATTCCACTTGTCACAATATTCCACTTGTTGCCACAATATTCCACTTGTCACAATATTCCACTTGTTGCCACAATATTCCACTTGTCACAATATTCCAACTTGTTGCCACAATATTCACTTGTCAAAATATTCCACTTGTTGCCACAATATTCACTTGTCACAAAATTCCACTTGTTGACACAATATTCCACTTGTTGCCATAATATTCCACTTGTCACAATATTCCACTTGTTGCCACAATATTCCACTTGTCACAATATTCCACTTGTTGCCACAATATTCCACTTGTCACAATATTCCACTTGTTGCCACAAAATTCACTTGTCACAATATTCCACTTGTTGCCACAATATTCACTTGTCACAATATTCCACTTGTTGCCACACTATTCACTTGTCACAATATTCCACTTGCCACAATATTCCACTTGTCACAATATTCCACTTGTTGCCACAATATTCCACTTGTCACAATATTCCACTTGTTGCCACAATATTCCACTTGTCACAATATTCCACTTGTTGCCACACTATTCACTTGTCACAATATTCCACTTGTCACAATATTCCACTTGTTGCCACAATATTCCACTTGTCACAATATTCCACTTGTTGCCACAATATTCCACTTGTCACAATATTCCAACTTGTTGCCACAATATTCACTTGTCAAAATATTCCACTTGTTGCCACAATATTCACTTGTCACAAAATTCCACTTGTTGACACAATATTCAAATTGTCACAATATTCCACTTATCGCAATATACCACTTATCGCAATATTCCAGCTGTTCTCTCCTCAAAGATTGACCATTCCACGACCAATTAAAGTGACGTCAACTTTGGCTTCCATTAAAACATACTCGTTCATATTTGTAACTGTCCACAACATTCTCAACACTTATCGGCAAAGAGCCACGAGAGCTCAGTGGTTAGTGAGCTGGACTACAAAGGACAAGAGGTAGGGTTCGATCCCAACCGACGGCTTCCGGGTTCACCCAGCCTTAAATGGGTACCGGATTTTTTTCTGAGAAAGTAAAGCAGCACGGGCGTAATACCGACCACATTACCCCAAAAATCATGTGCTGAAGGTCTGTAAAATATCGGGTCCCTAACACCATATTTCCCTATACGCCACTTGGCGTGACGGGGGTACTTTACCTTTTTACTTACTTATTGGCAAAACGACATTTCTGTTGCCTCCACCAATTGTCCAGATAAACACTTATGCCAAGACTGGACAACTCTTTTTTCTTTATTTCCATTAACCAATATCCATTTCACAATATCTTTCTCATTCTTTGGAATGCGAATAAGTGCCTATACTATACCTCACCAGTGTTGTACATCTACTATCTGAAGCTAACATAGTTCCCAGTTATTTGATCTAGTTCAGTTGTGTTCTATTCATTGAGTCAGTATCTCTGCAGTCTGGAGTTTCGCATATCCGCTCCACTTAGCTCTAATCTCGGTTCACAGACGGCGACTTCAAACAATTTCCATCGAATAAAGAGTTCGCAGTCACTTACTAAATTAATCTGTTTTAAAATATGATATTGTCCTATTTACTTCAGTTGTGTATTTATGAGAAATCTTTTTTTACTTGTTGCATCTATCACTTCTGCCTTTTTGCTGTCGAGGTAAAAATCTTTTATTTTTACTTTCCCTCACTTTAATGTCAATCATTTTATGTAACTCCCTTTCCTTTTGGGAGCCGCGATAGCTCAGTGGTTAGTAAACTGGACTATAGTTAGTGACAAGGACAAGTGGTAGGGTTCGATCCTAACCGACGGCTCCGGGTTCACCCAGCCTTAAATGGGTACCGTAATTTATTTCTGGGAAATAAAGCGGCAAGGGCGTAATACCGACCACATTACCCCAAAAATCATATGCTGAAGGTCTGTAAAAATTATTGTCACTAACACCATATTCGCTAAACGCCACTTGGCGTGACGGGGCTCTTTACCTATTTTACTTCTCTCCCTTTAAGCTACTAAAGCTGTATCATTACCTTAGCTCGGATTGTTTCTATTATGACCATCAACTGATATCACGATTGTGTCCTCAATAGACTTTTACCATAACTTTATTACACATATTTAATTAATCTTCTTTTTTTGTCACTAGGATCGCCGTGTTCCCTGTAGTGGTGGCTGTTACTGATAAAGAGGACCCAGTATTGCAGTACCTCTGGGCTGGACTAGTAGTTTCCCAGCATAGCCTGGGACAGACGAACTCCAACTACTCCAGTAAGAGCTGGAAATGTCAAGAAAGCTATCACGACCCGCCACATCAAATGAGTCAAAGGGCACCCTACCCGCATCAACTCGTGGCATTCCGTCAGCAGCAACAACTATAAATGATCTTATGATGTTGTTAATATCTATACCTTCATAAAATCTCTGCTGTTTAACGCTAACTTCTATTTTGATTTTTCTTTCTCAATAATCGCAGAACGAATCCTAATAATACCTTAAGAGAATGGAGATGTGACATAAATACTGACAGAAGTGGAGGACACATGCCTAACAGGCCTGGACCAGATAATCCAAGAGCAGATTCAAACTTTGAGACATTTTGGAGCAGAAATAAAAGAAATATCGATGACCTGTACAGTAGTTGATATATCATAATCATCATGTGCCATACCGGTTGGCCCAGACGATCATGCCCATCCAAAATGTTCTATCACCAATACATTGCATCGGTTCTGATGTTGACTGTTTTCCATGCCATGACACCAAGCTATCTAGTATCTTCTCCTTCTCTCTCTCTCTCTCTCTCTCTCTCTCTCTCGTCCGCGATCTTCCTTTCCCTGTATCTTGTCAGTTGTAACCAAGTATTCCAACTATCCTCTTCTCGATAATGTGCCCGACAAATGTAGATGGTTTCTTTCTGAGGTTTTTCATAATAGCTCCTTTTTTGTGTTAACCTTTTTTTCCAATTTCCTCTTTGGTCTGTTCCGGGAACTCTCAACATTCATCTGAGAAATGCTATTTCTGTGGCGTCTTATGACCAAAATGACGAATGTTTTACCCCTTTATAGCAACGGGGAGTAATCATGCTAATAACAGGAATTTGACAATTATCTCCCTTAGGTTGTTTTGTGGTGTACAATAATGGACAGCTAAAAGAGTAAATAGAATGTTCTAGAATAGAGACGGGCAACAACTCATGAAATAAGGGTCACTAGAATAGATACGGACAACAATTCTTGAACTAAGGGTCACTAGAATAGAGATGGGCAACAATTTAAGAACTAATATTCATTCACTAGAATAGAGATGGGCAACAATTTAAGAACGAATATTCATTCACTAGAATAGAGATGGGCAACAATTTAAGAACGAATATTCATTCACTAGAATAGAGATGGGCAACAATTTAAGAACTAATATTCACTAGAATAGAGAGTAACAACAGTTTTGTTATTGCTAATTTGATGTTGTTTGTCATAAGGTGGCCACTCGAAATCATTAACCCACGAAACTGTCAATATATCTTTTATATATTTCTATTGACCTTTCGGGCCGTAGCCGGCCCATAGGGCGTAGACCAAGATACTCCTTCTCTTATCTACATTTTTTGTTCTAGCAGTTTTCAATTCTTTTAAAGATATTTTATAAAATCTCGCCATTTGTCTCTGTTCTGTGCAAGCAGCTCTATCTCATTGAGGGAGCCGATTCCTGCTGCTCTTGCTTCTCTCAACAATGTTCTTCTCAGTGTCGCTCTGGGTCTCCTCTTTTCCTCTTACCTGTTGTTTCCCACATGAGGGCTTGCTTTGCTATTCGATTATTATCTCTTCTCATCACATGTCCAACATATGACCATCGTCTTTTCTTTATTACTGAAGATATTAGTGGTTGATTGGCGATTTCTCTAATTTCCTCGTTTGTTTTGAATTCGTTCCACGCTATACCAAGTATTTTCCTTAGACATTTATTTTTGAATGCGTTCAACTTTGTTTCCATTTCTCTTGTTGTTTTCCAGCTTTCACACGCATGCGTAAGGGTTGATAATACATTTGTTTTGAATAGTCTACAGTTTTGTCTGTCTTTTATATAGGGCAATGTAATTGTCGTTACAATATCTTGACGACACATATTACCATTGCTGGTGTATGTCAGGGCTATTTACGACAGGACCAGACGGGTCGCTTGGCCAAAGCAGTCGCCACAACGTGTGAACGGTCACAACATAACAATTTCCTATATGTGGATGACACAGTTTTAATAGCAGAGACAGAGAATGAACTACAAAAATGATAGACATAATAGTAAAAGAAAGCAACAAGAAAGGTCTCAGTCTGAGTAGTAAGAAAACAGAAGTAATGGTTATATCGAAGAAACAATCATCACCATCATGAAGCATAAAAATAAACAGGACAAATCTGAAACAAGTGCAACGTTTCAAATACTTGGGCACAATAATAACATCAAATGGGAGGTACACCATGTGAATAAAAGGCAGAATAGATCAGACGAAAATAGCGTGTCAGAAAAAAAGAACGTCTTGTGCAACAAGTCTATGTCAATAGAAGTGAGAAAGTGAACTCATCATAGAGCCAATTCTGACCTATGGAAGCGAATAATGGACAGTAAATCAACGAACGAAAAGACAATTAGAGGCCACAGAGATGGGATTTCTCAGAAGAATGTTGAAAGTTCCCTTGGACAGGTAAAAAGACCAATGAGGAAGTTCTCCAAGAGGCCAACACAAAAAGCTAGCGCATAAGAAGCATCAGAAAGAAACAATCAACATTTTTTCAGGCACATCGTGAAAGAGAAAAGTTGGAATACTTGGTTACAACTGACAAAATACCGGGAAAGAGATATCGCGGACGACAAAGAAAGAAATTACTAGATTACTTGGTGCCATGGCATGGAAAACAGTCAACAACACAATAGATACGACGTACGGTGGATAGAAGATTGTGGACGGACATGATCGCCTACGTCAACAGGTATGGCACATGATGATAATGATGTTAGAAAAAAATTATTTCTGTATACGGCGAGTTTCAAACACAGTACTGGATTCTCAGCCATCGAAACAGTGTGTTTGGCCACACAGCCACACAATGAATCTTAAATAGGCTGCTATTGAGCGACATTGTAACAAGACAACTAACTCGTGATAAAAAAAATTTTCTATTTTTGTTGGAGTTACTTCCCATATGTTACTTCTTCCTTTCAAAGAACTACCTTGATGTCTTTAGCCCGCTACTGGGCTCTCCATGGGTCTTTATCCCGCTACTGGGTTCTCCATGGGTCTTAATCCCGCTACTGGGCTCTCCATGGGTCTTTATCCCGCTACTGGGCTCTCCATGAGGACATAAAGGATCGGAGAATAAAGGCCACATGTGCAGTTACCGCGAGGTGTTCGGGTTTGAGTTTTTATTTCGCCTTGGATATTTAAAAAAAAAAATTGACCATATTGGGATTCGAACCCTTATTCTGCTATGGAGCCCGACGAGTTATTGATTTGGCAACTCTTTTGGAGCCCGACGAGTTATCGGTTTGGCAACTCTTTTTTAGCCCGACGAGTTATTGATTTGGCAACTCTTTTGGAGCCCGACGAGTTATCGGTTTGGCAACTCTTTTGGAGCCTGACGAGTTATCGATTTGGCAACTCTTTTAGAGCCCGACGAGTTATTGGTTTGGCAACTCTTTTAGAGTCCGACGAGTTATTGGTTTGGCAACTCTTTTGGAGCCCGACGAGTTATTGATTTGGCAACTCTTTTGGAGCCCGACGAGTTGTCGATTTTGCGACTCATTTCGAGCCCGACGAGTTATCGATTTGGCAACTCTTTTGGAGCCCGACGAGTTATCGATTTGGCAACTCTTTTAGAGCCCGACGAGTTATCGATTTGGCGACTCTTTTGGAGCCCGACGAGTTGTCGATTTTGCGACTCATTTCGAGCCCGACGAGTTATCGATTTGGCAACTCGCTCTCCTTATGTATTTTTGTAATAGAAACTTCATAGATTAGGTGGAGAGGCTGACTAATCTAGAAGTGCGATGTCTGTCTTTGGACTGGGAGGACCCCGCTCTCAAGCCCACCCCAAGCGGCGATAACTCTTCACAAATAATAAACATTCCTGCGTGGTTTCTTTATGGCGTAACTCTCTCGTGGTCACATGGTCATCATTATCATCATCATTGAGTGCCGTCTCCGCAGCGAAGGTTGGCTACCATGGATCGCCATTCCACTCTATTTCTTGCTTTGACGGTGCAGGTTGTCATAGATTGACTTTGCCATCTTTTGATGTTACCCGTCCATGTTAGTCTTGGTCTGCCTTTGCCTCTTTCACCTTGTATTTTCCCTTCCAATATTACTTTTAGTAGGCTGTTGTGTCTTTTAACATGCCCCAAAAATTTCATTTCTCTTGTCTTAATTGTGTTTAGTAGTTCTCTTTTTATTTTTAGTTGTTTTAAAGCTTCATCGTTTGTTTTCTTTTCCTTCCATTCAATTCTACCTATTCTTCTATAAATCCACATTTCAAAGGCTTCAATTTTCTGTTCTGTTTTCTTGTCTAATGTCCATGTTTCTGTGCCATACTGGAATATTGAGAAGATGTAACGTTTTGCTATTCTTAGCTTCAGCCCTACTGTTATTTATTTTGTTGTTAGTATATTTTTCATGACATTAAAATTACTTTTTGCCATACCTATTCGTTTGTTTATTTCAATTTTCCATTTCCCATCATTGGTTATAGTATGTCCAAGGTAGTTGTAGCTCTGAACTGTCTCCACATATATTCCTTCAACTGTGATATTTACTTGTCGGTCTTGCGAATTTCTCTCTTGGTCACTTGGTAGTGAGATCCAATGTCTAGCCCTCTCGGGAAACAACAATAATCATGAGATCCCATGTGCACTCGCGCACGTTAGAGATTCCTTGTTAGTTAAAATTGAAGAGTAGGTCATACAATTTGGCAGCTGCCAGGGAAAAAGAATGTCAGCAAAACCACCAGACCGTGGATCCCAGGTCGTGCTACAGAATTCGTGAATTTTCGTCGGATTTTCTCAAAATTCTTCAGTGAGATATCGGAGCATCTATGGGATCGCCTAGTGTGCAGTGATGATGATCCTAGCAACTTTTATATTATTTTCGCTTACTAACTGAGCTAACTACGACTTGGTATGTTCTTCTCTTCTTCTTAATTCTTAATTTGCCTTTCATTGTCTGGGGAGATATAATTTACGGTCTTTTGCTCTTCTCTCTCTGGGTCTCCTGCTGTTGTTTGCTAGTATTTCTAATTTTCTATCAATCCATCTTTTCCGTTGTCGACCCTTGAGTCTGGTATTCTCGAGTCGGCTGATTGGACATTCATTGGAATTATAATTAAATTGAACATTATATTTCCAAGCTTATTCCTCTCGTACATAAATTCGTTGCTTTACGGTGATCAAAGACTACAGAAATCAATCCGTCGTTTCGGACATAAAGCAGGCTTTCTATTGGGGTATAGACGGTACAATTAGAGCAAGACAAATGAAATTTGTTGGTCATGTTAAAAGACACAACAATCTAATAAAAGTAATATTAGAAGGGAAAATACAAGGTAAAAGAAGCAGAGGCAGACCAAGACTAACATGGACGAGTAACATCAAAAGATGGACAAGTCAGCCTATGGCAATCTGCACCATCAAAGCAAGAGACAGAGTGGAATGGTAGCCAACCTTCGATGCGGAGACGGCACTCAATGATGATGATGATAGACGGTACATACAAACATAAATTACAAAAACAAGGATGACAAGGTTAAACATAATTGATCTATATTTAAAAAAATATGTGATCAAAAGTTTGAAGTGAAACGACATTACTGAACGGGATAGCTTAATTGATTCAAAGTGTAGCCGTGAATTGTGGCGTCAACTGTCTGATGATAGAGTATATCAGCGGTAAAAAGTCAAGTACCCCCGTCACGCCAAGTGGCGTATGTTGAATATGGTGTTCGTGACCATACATTTTACAGACTTTCGGCACATGATTTTTGGGGTAATGTGGTCGGTATTACGCCTATATAAACGATAATTATAATAATATTCCCGTGCGCTGCCGGGGCCCGAAAGGGAAGTAAATAATAGCGGCGCTGTACCCTACCAGGCATGATCGTAAGAGGCGAGAAAGGAGGGTTGGGCATGGGACTGGCTATCCCATGCTGTAAAAAAAAAATAAAAGCCGACAAAGCTTCACAAACCTGGATAAGTCAAAGAGAGAAAAAGTAAATCCGCCATCCAGGAAAGATAAGGGCTCTCTGTTTAAGAGACGTATGACGCAAAGAGACAAAACTAGCACTATACAACACAATCTTCATCCCAGCGTTGTGCTACCAATGCCAGACCTGGACCCTACATGCAAGAAAAATAAGAAAAATAACCTCTACAGAGATGAAATGTGTTAGACGAATGACAGGAAACAGTCTGAGAGATAAGATCAGAAATGAAGAACTGAGAAAAAAGCTAGGAATAGCCCCCGCCATAGAATATATAAGGAAATAACATATAAAATGGTTTGGCCACGTGACAAGGCAGAAAGAACAAAACACAACACATCGAGTCTTCAACAAACGTTGTGAGAACAACAGACCCAAGGGTCGACCACGAAAAAGATGGTTCGATGGAATATTAGAAGTACTAGGAAACATAACAGCAGCAGAGGCGAACAAATGAGCAAAAGACCGCAAATTATATCTCGTCTCGACGCTGAAAGGCAAATGAGGAGGGAAAGAGAAGAAGAAAAAGGTATATTACAACGAATAAGGGTAGAAAGTATTTCAATGTAGGGTTTCTTAAGGAACAAGGAATTAAAACTAAATTCGCAGTCACAATATCAAACAAATACCAAGTCCTCCAACAACTAGAAAATACAATAAATATAGAAGATCATTGGAAACAGGTAAAAGATATATGGAAAGAGACGTGCGAAGAAACACTGGGGAAAAGAGAACGCCAGGATAAGGCATGGATGACAGCAGAGACCCTGGATAAAATTAAAGAAAGGAAGAACAAGAAAGCAGACATAAATAAAAGCAAAACGAGAAGTAATAAAGTCAAGACACACGAAGCTTACACAGAGGTGAAAAAAGAAGTGAGAAGATGCATTAAAAGAGATAAGAGGAAATATATAGATAAACTAGCTAAAGAGGCAGAAGAAGCAGCAAATAAAGGGAATATGAAATAACAGTACAACAGCACAAAGAAATTAAGTGGAAAATACAAACAGATCAACGCCTTTAGTAAAGATAAGAAAGGAAATCTGCTTAGTAATATAAGGGAACAAATGAAGAGATGGAAAGAGCATTTTGAAGAACTTTTGAACAGACCCGGCTCAAATAATCCTCCAGATATACTACCAGCAGAAGAAGAGTTACATGTTAACTGTGGAAAACCAAGCATAGAAGAAATAATGAAAGCCATCAAACTATTAAAAAATGGTAAAGCCACAGGACCAGATGAAATTCCTTCGGAAGCCATCAAAGTAGATATTAACACCTCTACCAAGATGTTACATAATCTACTACATACAATTTGGGAGAGGGAAGAAATCCCTAAAGACTGGAAAGAAGGTTATATGATCAAATTACCACAAAAAAAAGTTTACAGGAGTGCACAAATTATAGGGGAATTATGCTATCAGTGCCAGGAAAAATATTAAGCAGAATAATTCTGGAGAGACGAAAAGAGGCCATAGAGAAACATTTGAGAGATGAATAAGCAGGTTTTAGGAAGAACAGATAATGTGCTGATCAAATAACTACTCTACGTATAATAGTTGAACAAAGTTTAGAACTAAAATCCCCACTTTATATTGGATTCATAGATTGCGAACAGGCATTTGATAGTTTAGACAGAAGAATGCTTTCGAAGTTGCTGAGTCATTACGGAATCCCCCATAAAGTTTATTAACCTGATTAAAACAATGTATGAAGGAACGAAATGTAGTGTGGTGCATGAAGGACAGCCTACAGAAGCATTTAAAATAAGAACAGGAGTAAAGCATGGATGCCTTCTGTCTCCATTTCTCTTTCTACTGGCCATAGATTGGATTATGAAAATAACTCAAAACAACAGAAATAGGATCCAGTGGTCACTGACCAAACAACTTGATGATTTAGACTTTGCTGATGACATAGCTCTCCTATCACACAGCGATCAATAGATGCAGGATAAAATGAGCATACTAGATGAGAGATCACAACAGCTAGGACTGAAGATTAATAGAGATAAGACCAACATTATGAGAATTAATACAGTTGGCAATAACCAAATAAAGCTAGGAGAATTACCTCTATTAGATGTACAATCTTACATATATCTGGGAAGTAATATAGATAAAGAGGGAGGAATAGAAAATGATACCAAAATAAGAATATCAAAAGCGAGAGGAGCTTTCATTGCACTGGAAAACATATGGAAATCCAAAGAAATTAGGTTAAATACAAAAATAAAAATTTTCAACTCAAATGTTAAGTCGGTCCTATTATATGGATGTGAAACATGGAGAACAACAAAATTGACAATCACGAAGATACAGACTTTTATTAATGGATGCTTACGCAGAATAAAAGGATGGAAATGGCAGGACAAAATCACTAACATGGAATTATGGAAATGTACCAGTCAAACACCAGTGGATAAAGAGATACAGTGAAGACGATGGCGCTGGATAGGACACACACTACGGAAGCCAACTGAGAGTATTACACAACAGGCCCTTTTTTGGAATCCCCAGGGGAAAAGACAAAGAGGAAGATCCAGGAATTCTTGGAGAAGACAGATAGAAGCAGAGATGAAGATGATGGGGAAGACATGGAATGATCTTAAAAGAATGGCAAACAACAGAATGACTTGGAAAGTGTTTGTTGAAGACCTATGCTCCACTGGGAGCTAAAAAGGTAGAAGAGGAAGAAGAAGAAGAAGATAATAATAATATTCTTCTACGTAATCTTCTACAAGTTGAGAAGCATTTATTCCCAGTAGTGATGATAAAATCCTGTGTCTCACACGTCGTGGCGACTGCTTGACCAAGCGGCCTTTATCCCTCGGGTTCTATCGTTGCCCCCCGACATACACCAGCAATGGTACTATGTGTCGTAAAGATAGTTTTAGTTAGTGATGTAAAACATGAGGCGCTACACCTTCAATCGTGGACTACATGGTTGTTGTTGGGCCAAGGAGCTACGGGATTATTGTGACTTTTTTACACAATAAGTTTTTAAAAAATATATATATATTAAGTCAAATGACCAGATCATCAGAATTGACATAGACCATCAATTTCCCGCCTAATCTTGATGATAAACCATCGGCGTAGTCCAAACCATCAAATTTAGGTTTAAACTAGAGCGTTAAACTTATATCTAATCAAGACGATCATATTCTGACCTTATCTTGACAATTTACGTCCAAATTATGTCATCACTTCATGTTAATAGCTAGATCATACAAGCCAGGCCTAATTTAAATTATTGAATTCTGATCAAATTTTATAATCAAAATCATATCTAATCTCAACTATTAATGTGTTCATATTAAACCACAAATGTCCAGCCTAATCTTTAACATCGAAAATAAGACTGATCGAGTCTATGAATTTCTGGCATATTCTATATTCAAAGATGTTGACCTTATCTAACCCAGTAGCATAGATCCGAGTCAATGAGTTGATGGCATATTCTATATCTAATAATGTCGACTTTATCTAGCCCAGTAGCATAGATCCGAGTCTATTAGTTTCTGGCATATTCTATATCTAATAATGTCGACTTTATCTAACCCAGTAGCATAGGTCCGAGTCTATGAGTTGATGGCATATTCTATATCTAATAATGTCGACTTTATCTAGCCCAGTATAATAGATACGAGCCTATTAGTTTCTGGCATATTCTATATCTAATAATGTCGACTTTATCTAACCCAGTAGCATAGGTCCGAGTCTATGATTTTCTGGCATATTCTATATCTAATAATGTCGACTTTATCTAACCCAGTAGCATAGATCCGAGTCTATGAGTTTCTGGCATATTCTATATCTAATAATGTCGACTTTATCTAACCCAGTAGCATAGATCCGAGTCTATGAGTTTCTGGCATATTCTATATCTAATAATGTCGACTTTATCTAACCCAGTAGCATAGACCCGAGTCTATGAGTTTCTGGCATATTCTATATCTAATAATGTCGACTTTATCTAACCCAGTAGCATAGACCCGAATCTAGGCAGAGAGCTTCCACACACACAGTGTGAACAAAAGTCAATGCTACGCTGCCAAGTTGTACGGAGCAGTCCTCTACTGTGGCTGCTGTACAGTCGTTATACAATTCAGTGTGGGTCCTCACCCGAGCGTCAGGGCCCAAGTACAAGTGTCATTCATTTATAAGTTTAAGTTCAAGGTAACACCAACGCCAGTGGGCACTAACACGATTCGGCACTAACACCATTCGGCAATAACACTATTGGGCACTAACACTATTGGGCACTAACACTATTCGGCACTAACACTATT
Source organism: Megaustenia siamemsis (assembly GCA_032433765.1). Classification (NCBI taxonomy): domain Eukaryota; kingdom Metazoa; phylum Mollusca; class Gastropoda; order Stylommatophora; family Ariophantidae; genus Megaustenia; species Megaustenia siamemsis. The sequence continues at coordinate 78,016,263 of JAVIAB010000001.1, forward strand.
CGGCATTAACACTCTTCGGCACTAACACCATTCGGCACTAACACCATTCGGCGCCAACACCATTCGGCACTAACACTATTCGGCACTAACACTCTTCGGCACTAACATCATTCGGCACTAACACCATTCGGCACTAACACCATTCGGCACTAACACCATTCAGCACTGACACTATTCGGCACTAACACTATTCGGCGCCAACACCATTCGGCGCCACACCATTCGGCGCCACACCATTCGGCACTAACACTTTTCGGCACTAACACTATTCGGCACTAAAACCATTCAGCACTAACACCATTCAGCACTGACACTATTCGGCACTAACACTATTCGGCGCCAACACCATTCGGCGCCACACCACTCGGCACTAACACCATTCGGCACTAACACTTTTCGGCACTAAAACCATTCGGCACTAACACCATCCGACACTAAAACCATTTGGCACTAACACCATCCGGCACTAACACCATTCGGCACTAAAACCATTCGGCACTAACACCATCCGGCACTAAAACCATTCGGCACTAAAACCATTCGGCACTAACACCATCCGGCACTAAAACCATTCGGCACTAATACAAAGAAGGTAGGTAAAGAGAATCGCATTGCTATTGTCGATGTGTAATGAAGTGTTATTTGTTTACAAGTTACTCTTAACGCCAGATCTAGAATTTGCATGCTTGAGAAGATAACGCCAAAATGATTTCATCCGCTGGTCGATGTGGTACAAAGGGGTGTTGCCTCAGTTATTGGAAGGCACAATGCTGGGAAGATATATATCCTTATTGTGTTCATGGTCGCGAAGTGAAGATATAGACATATGGGCATTCTAGAAATGGCTTCTTTTTGCTTATGGTCTATGTGGTCCATTGTGAAACTGAGAGGAATAATTTAATTGTCACAGGAGTCTGTGCCGTGTTAATGATGGATACTATTGGGCTCTAATATCAACACCATAAGGTACTAACATCAACACCATAAGGTACTAACAGCAACACCATAAGGTTTTAACAGCAACACCATAAGGTACTAACAGCAACACCATAAGGTACTAACATCAACACCATAAGGTACTAAAATCAACACCATAAGGTACTAACAGCAACATCGTTGGGCAGTAGCATCGATCGTTGGACTATAACATCAACACCACTAATCTCTAACATCAACACCACTGTACTCTAACATCAACACCACTAATCTCTAACATTAACACCACTGTCCTCTAACATCAACACCACTGTGCTCTAACATCAACATCACTGTGCTCTAACATCAATACCACTACGTTCTAACATCAACACCACTGTACTCTAACATCAACACCACTGTGCTCTAACATCAATGCCACTACGTTCTAACATCAACACCACTGTACTCTAACATCAACACCACTGTGCTCTAACATCAATGCCACTGTACTTTAACATCAATGCCACTGTGCTCTAACATCAACACCACTGTTGATTTTTTTAAATCCTCGTTGTGATTTCTTTGTTAGTTCCTAGTTTTACATAGCCAGCCCAGACTAGTTGATTAGTTTCCAAGTTCCTTTATTAAATTACATTTTCCTGCTGTTACCAAAAAAGTGTACAGCTACCAACTTAAGTTGCAGATACTTGATTATTGTGCAGAAATCATGAGTCACATGATTAATGGCGCCATGAGCACCACGAGCCACGCTCTGAGGAAAGTGTAGCCAGCTTCTAAGTTAATGTCTGGCAGAAGCTTATTACCACGACCGGAAGTACTCACACTTTAAAATCACCGCAAGCACGAGAGCTCTGCGAGGGTAACTAGCCCTCCTCTAACCCTCGCTGATTGTGTAATAATATGGACGAGAGGGCAACGTGGGGTTAACGAGGGAAAAGGAAATAGAAGGACAGACCTGGGGGAGGGGGAGGGGTGGGGGATTATACAAATGAAGAAAGGCCAACTTTAAACGTTGAAATCAGAGTCGGCTTTTAGTGGTAACTTTCATTGAAACTTTTAGTTGAGAGGAAGAGACAGACAGACGAACTGACGACGGACAGACAGATGGACGAATGGACAAACAGATAGGCACACTGAAAGACAGGCAGACATATTGACAAACAGACGGATGGATGGACGGACAGATAGATTGATGGACGGACAGACAGTCATTCAGATAGATAGATAGATAGACAGACAGACAAACAGACTTAAGATAGATAGACAGACAGACAAGTGGACGGACGGACGGACAGACAGATAGATAGATAGATAGATAGATAGATAGATAGATAGATAGATAGATAGATAGATAGATAGATAGATAGATAGATAAATAGATAGATAGATAGATATATAGATAAATAGATAGATAGATAGATAGATAGATAGATAGATAGATAGATAGATAGATAGATAGATAGATAGATAGATAGATAGATAGATAGATAGATAGATAGATAGATAGATAGATAGATAGATAGATAGATAGATAGATAGATAGATAGATAGATAGCCCGTATTTAACAATATTGAAACATTTTAATTGTGTTTGCTATCTATCTATCTATCTGTCTGTCTGTCTGTCTGTCTGTCTGTCTGTCTGTCTGTCTGTCTGTCTGTTTATATGTCCTTCCATCCATCCATCTATCCATAACATGACACTTTTTGTGTTGAGGAAGCCTCGTAAAGTGACCAGGCCTACTCAGTGAGAGAGATCAGGTTCGATGCTGGTCGATGGCTGCCTGGTTCGTCTGGAAGACGGACGGCACTGGGCTAACCCTAACCACATGATCAAACACATGCGCCATGACATTCGTTCATTTGCGGATTACCACCATGTACAGGCCCGGCGGGAGGGGCGGGGAGGAAGGACGCGACGTTACATTCTTTCTTTCTTCTCTTTCTTGTCTTTCGTTTCTATATTTCTATCTTTCTTTCTTGCTCTCTCGCTTTCTTTCTTTCTTTCTTTCTTCTCTTTCGTGCCTTCCTTTTTCTTTTCTTTCCCTCTTTTATATCTTTCTTTCTTTCTTTTCTTCAAACTTGTAGAGAATCTGTGGGATAACTATAATATCATATCACCTTGTCCATTCCTCGATCTTTGCTGGCAATATCCCAGCAACCTGTCGCTCTCCACTTCTGCCTTTCTTAGCCATGTTATCAATGACGTGTCGCTCTTTCACCTTCCAATTTCATGCCACTAACTGTGCTGATTCCATAACACTTCTTGTGATGGTTTCAGGGTACTTCCTGTGATAGTTTCACGGTACTTCCTGTGATAGTTTCACGGTACTTCCTGTGAGAGTTTCATGGTACTTCCTGTGATAGCTTCATGGTACTTCCTGTGATAGCTTCATGGTATTTCCTGTGATTGCGTCATGGTACTTCCTGTGATAGTTTCATGGTACTTCTTGTGATAGTTCCTTGTCACTTCTTGTGATTTTTTTCATGGCACTTCTTCATGGAACGTTACCTATTCAACTTCAGCACCTCCCAATTATCACCGCGTGTATTTCCCTGATTTAATAGTTCCTTAATTATCACCGCGTCTATTTCCCTGATTTAATAGTTCCTTAATTATCACCGCGTGTATTTCCCTGATTTAATAGTTCCTTAATTATCACCGCGTGTATTTCCCTGATTTAATAGTTCCTTAATTATCACCGCGTGTATTTCCCTGATTTAATAGTTCCTTAATTATCACCGCGTGTATTTCCCTGATTTAATAGTTCCTTAATTATCACCGCGTGTATTTCCCTGATTTAATAGTTCCTTAATTATCACCGCGTGTATTTCCCTGATTTAATAGTTCCTTAATTATCACCGCGTGTATTTCCCTGATTTAATAGTTCCTTAATTATCACCGCGTGTATTTCCCTGATTTAATAGTTCCTTAATTATCACCGCGTATATATTTCCCTGATTTAATAGTTCCTTAATTATCACCGCGTGTATTTCCCTGATTTAATAGTTCCTTAATTATCACCGCGAGTATTTCCCTGATTTAATAGTTCCTTAATTATCACCGCGTGTATTTCCCTGATTTAATAGTTCCTTAATTATCACCGCGTGTATTTCCCTGATTTAATAGTTCCTTAATTATCACCGCGTGTATTTCCCTGATTTAATAGTTCCTTAATTATCACCGCGTGTATTTCCCTGATTTAATAGTTCCTTAATTATCACCGCGTGTATTTCCCTGATTTAATAGTTCCTTAATTATCACCGCGTGTATTTCCCTGATTTAATAGTTCCTTAATTATCACCGCGTGTATTTCCCTGATTTAATAGTTCCTTAATTATCACCGCGTGTATTTCCCTGATTTAATAGTTCCTTAATTATCACCGCGTGTGTTTCCCTGATTTAATAGTTCCTTAATTATCACCGCGTGTGTTTCCCTGATTTAATAGTTCCTTAATTATCGCCGCGTGTGTTTCCCTGATTTAATAGTTCCTTAATTATCACCGCGTGTGTTTCCCTGATTTAATAGTTCCTTAATTATCACCGCGTGTGTTTCCCTGATTTAATAGTTCCTTAATTATCACCGCGTGTATTTCCCTGATTTAATAGTTCCTTAATTATCACCGCGTGTATTTCCCTGATTTAATAGTTCCTTAATTATCACCGCGTGTATTTCCCTGATTTAATAGTTCCTTAATTATCACCGCGTATATATTTCCCTGATTTAATAGTTCCTTAATTATCACCGCGTGTATTTCCCTGATTTAATAGTTCCTTAATTATCACCGCGTGTATTTCCCTGATTTAATAGTTCCTTAATTATCACCGCGTGTATTTCCCTGATTTAATAGTTCCTTAATTATCACCGCGTGTATTTCCCTGATTTAATAGTTCCTTAATTATCACCGCGTGTATTCCCTGATTTAATAGTTCCTTAATTATCACCGCGTGTATTTCCTCTTGATCGCTCCTTGAGTAGCTCGTGTTTCATGATCTATTTGATTTTAATGTTCAAATAATCGCGAATATAAAATATCTGTGTCACGTTAACAGCATTCATGACTCCTCTCTTATTGGTCTCCACACAGAAGCTCTGAAAGTATAAGTCTCTTACCTATGAGTCTGTCCTTAGTACAGCAATTGGCAGATGTCAAAATATTCACACGCCGTGTAACTTTATTTTCATGGAATTAAATGTATTTACTGTAATGATTTCCTTCATTTTTCTTTCCTTGTGCTTTTGTAAGAAATAAACAAGAGAATATGATTGGCAAAAAGTAATTTTAATGCCAAGAAAAATATACTAACAAACATTAAAACAAATAACACCAGGGCTAAAACTAAGAATAGCAAAATTTAATATCTTCTTAACATTCCTATATGGTGCAGAAACATGGATTATAGAGCAGTAAAATAGAAAGAAATGAAAATTGAAGCCTTTGAAATGTGAATATATAGAAGAATAGGTAGAATTGGATGGAAGGAAAAGAAAACAAACGATGAAGTCTTAAAACAACTAAAAATGAAAAGAGAACTACTAAACACGATTCAAACAAAACAAATGCGATTTTTGGGCCATGTTAAAAGACACAACAGCCTAATAAAAGTAATCTTGGAGGGGTAAATAAAAAGTAGAAGAGGCAGAGGCAGACCAGGAATAACATGGATGAGTAACATCAAAAGATGGACAAGTCAGCCTATGACAACCTGCACCATCAAAGCAAGAGACAGAGCGGAATGGCTCACTATGGCAGCCAACCTTCGATGCGGAGACGGCACTTGATGATGATGTGCTTTTATATTTATTCCCTACCCACAACATGTTATTTTTGCTTTCTCTACCTCTCTCTCCCTCTCTACCTCTCTCTCTACCTCTCTCTCTCTCCCTATCCCTCTCTCTCTTTCTCCCCCTCTCTCTTTCTCTTGTTTGTGCCTTTAGAGTTCCTCATTCAACTTTTGTTCTGTTTCCGGTGTGCTCACACAAACACACGCATACAAACACGCACATACACACACACACTCTCTTTCTTGCCCCCTCTCTCTTTCTCTCCCTCTCTCTTTCTCTCCCTCCCTCTTTCTCCCCCTCTCTCTTTCTCTCCCTCTCTCTTTCTCTCCCTCTCTTTTTCTCTCCCTCCCTCTTTCTCCCCCTCTCTCTTTCTCTCCCTCTCTCTTTCTCTCCCTCCCTCTTTCTCCCCCTCTCTCTTTCTCTCCCTCTCTCTTTCTCTCCCTCCCTCTTTCTCTCCCTCTCTCTTTCTCTCCCTCTCTCTTTCTCTCCCTCTTTCTTTCTCCCCCTCTCTCTTTCTCTCCCTCTCTCTTTCTCTCCCTCTCTCTTTCTCTCCCTCTCTCTTTCTCTCCCTCCCTCTTCTCCCCCTCTCTCTTTCTCTCCCTCTCTCTTTCTCTCCCTCTCTCTTTCTCTCCCTCTCTCTTTCTCTACCTCCCTCTTTTCTCCCCTCTCTCTTTCTCTCCCTCTCTCTTTCTCTCCCTCTCTCTTTCTCTACCTCCCTCTTTCTCCCCCTCTCTCTTTCTCTCCCTCTCTCTTTCTCTCCCTCTCTCTTTCTCTCCCTCTCTCTTTCTCTCCCTCTTTCTTTCTCCCCCTCTCTCTTTCTCTCCCTCTCTCTTTCTCTCCCTCTCTCTTTCTCTCCCTCTCTCTTTCTCTACCTCCCTCTTTCTCCCCCTCTCTCTTTCTCGTGTTTGTGCCTTTAGAGTTCCTCAATCAACATTTGTTCTGTTTCCGGTGTGCTCACACAAACACTCGCACACGCACATACACCCTCTCTTTCTCTCCCTCTCTCTTCCTCTCCCTCTCTCTTTATCTCCCTCTTTCTTTCTCTCCCTCTCTCTCTCTCTCTCTCTCTCTCCCGTTGCCTCAAGCTACATCTACTGGTAAATGAGATTTATTTTAAAAGCTAATTTATAACTGACATCTTTTGCAGATAACTCCTCCTGACACTTCACATCAATTTATCGTTTTCTTAAGCCTCTTATCAAGCGGCTCTGGTTATTGTATCCTTCACTATGTTTTAATTATTTTTTTTCAACAAAAAATATTTGGGAAATAATCGCCCTGAGAGTTGTCTTTGTTTTCAGCCACCCTTATTTTAGCGATGCTCATTTTCAAAGTCTGGATTTCTTCTCACATTTACAACTTACATTGAGTGTCTCCGTTATTCATTAACTGGTGATGTATGGTAGTAGTAGTAGTAGTAGTAGTAGTAGTAGTAGTAGTTGTAGTAGTAGTAGTAGTAGCAGTAGTAGTAGTAGTAGTAGTAGTAGTAGTAGTAGTTGTAGTAGTAGTAGTAGTAGTAGTAGTAGTAGTAGTAGTAGCCTCCGTCAGTCATAGTTGACCATGGGTTTTTCAGTGCCCCTAGACATGTTGTTTTTGTCTTTTCTTTCTTTTCGCCGTGTATTCTCTTTTTATATGAATCTGTCTGCTTCTTGTTTAATGTGGACCTTTAGGGTGTGTTTCCAAAGATTGTGGTCTGCAGCTATTTCATCCAAGGCTGCAGGGTTTATGTTCAGAGTGATGTATGGTATACGGATATTAAAATCATTTTTTTAAAACATGTAATGGCAACAAACAGCATTCATAAGAATTAACAACTAAACAAAACAGTTCCAATATATAAAACAGAGAGTCAGACTAGGCTGTGTTTTGTCGCAGGATTTGTTTTCACTTTACACCGAACATATTATGAGATCAATAGTAGACATAAAAGGAATTGATGTCAACGGTCACAACAAAAATAATTTGTGATATGCGGATGACACAGTCTTAATAGCAGAGACAGAGAATGAACTACAAGAAATGATAGATATAATAGTAAAAGAAAGCAACAAGAAAGGTCTTAGTCTGAATAGTAAGAAAACAGAAGTAATGGGCATATCGAAGAAACAATCACCACCATCATGCAGCATAATAATAAACAGGACAAATCTGAAACAAGTGCAACGTGTCAAATACTTGGGCACAATAATAACATTAGATGGAAGATGCACCACAGAAATGGAAAACATAATAGCTCAGACCAGAATAGCATTTCAGAAAATGAAAAACGTCTATTCAACAAGTCTATGTCAAAAGAAGTGAGAAGGAGAGTTCACCCATGCTATATAGAGCCACTTCTAACCTCTGGAAGAGAATCATGGACAGTAATCAACCAAATGAAAAGACAGATAACAAGACCAATGAGGAAGTTCTTAATGAAGCCTAAACTTAAAGGAAGCTTCTAAAAAACATCAGGAAAAAAAAACAATCAACATTTTTCAGGCCCATCATAAGAAAGGGAAAGTTGAAATTCTTGGTTACAACTGGCTAAATACATGGAAAGAGAGATCGTGGACAACAACGAGAGAAAATACTTGAAAGCTTGGTGTCATGGCTTGGAAAACAGTCAACAACAGAACTGATACGATGCACTGTGGATAGAAGATTGTGGAAGGACATGATCGCCTACGTCAACCGGTATGGCACATGATGATACTTTATGTAGGATCAATCTGGTAACTTTTCTCCTGTATGTGTTCATGTATGTGGCACATGATGATGATAATTTATGGAGGATCAATCTGGTAACTTTTCTCATATATGTGGCACATGATGATGATGCTATATGTAGGATCAATCTGGTAACTTTTCTCCTGTATGTGTTCATATATATGGCACATGATGGTGATACTTTATGCTGGATCAATCTGGTAACTTTTATCCTGTATGTGTTCATGTATATGGCACATGATGGTGATACTTTATGTAGGATCAATCTGATAACTTTTATCCTGTATGTGTTCATGTATATGGCACATGATGGTGATACTTTATGTAGGATCAATCTGGTAACTTTTTTCCTGTATGTGTTCATGTATGTGGAACATGATGGTGATACTTTATGTAGGATCAATCTGGTAACTTTTCTCCTGTATGTGTTCATGTATATGGCACATGATGATGATACTTTATATAGGATCAATCTGGTAACTTTTCTCCTGTATGTGTTCATGTATGTGACACATGATGATGATACTTTATGTAGGATCAATCTGGTAACTTTTCTCCTGTATGTGTTCATGTATGTGGCACATGATGATGATACTTTATGTAGGATCAATCTGGTAACTTTTCTCCTGTATGTGTTCATGTATATGGCACATGATGATGATACTTTATGTAGGATCAATCTGGTAACTTTTCTCCTGTATGTGTTCACGTATGTGGCACATGTATATTTATTTCATATACACTTACAACCAAGGTTCAGTAATGTATTATTAGGGACAGTAATCTCCCCTGTCAACTCCCCTCCAGTTAGTGATATGGTTCTCCCAGTTAGTGATATGGTTCTCCCAGTTAGTGATATGGTTCTCCCAGTTAGTGATATGGTTCTCCCAGTTAGTGATATGGTTCTCCCAGTTAGTGATATGGTTCTCCCAGTTAGCGATATGGTTCTCCCAGTTAGTGATATGGTTCTCCCAGTTAGCGATATGGTTCTCCCAGTTAGTGATATGGTTCTCCCAGTTAGTGATATGGTTCTCCCATTGCCATATATAACTAACATTGTATTTTCCCACGGTTGGGTTTTTAAAAAAACATGTTGCAGGTAAAATAAATGTCATAATCTCTTCTTTTGTATTGAATTTGATAGTGTTTGTTGAAGAATAATTCGTTCAGTCGTTACCTTCATCAGTCTCTTACTGATTGAGTCCCTATCTAGTATTTGTTCTTATGTTTCTCAATAATTAAAATCACTTCCGTTGTTATCAAATCCACCTTTATTAAGAAACACAATTTCTTCAAGGAGCCAGTGATGGGGAGTGTTCGACACCTTTATGGTGACAGCTTTACAAAGAGGGAACACAATACAATACTGACGTTTCGGCCTGTAGCCTTCTTCAGAAAACAAGGACATCTACAACAAACGATGAAGCACAATTATCTATATCTACATGTTAGATGATCAGGAGAATGGAGAGGTGGACAGAAAAGAAGAGAAGAAAGTAGGATGTTGAAATAAGAAAGGAGGCTACATGAGGGGAGGTAGGATGAGAGTCAAGATGTGTAGGAAAGAGAGATAGGAAAAATGAGGAAGAGATAGAAATGTCAATAGTACAAAGTGGATAATGTATCATATAAAACGTATAAGAAAAATCAAACACTTAGCTGGGATAACTTGACTGTCCGCCGTGAAGCAATCGAGAGAATGGACTATGGACACAGGCCTAACAATTTCTTCAACCTTTATATAGATTATGTTGGCCCTTCTCCATTCCAAGAGAAAGAAAGAAAGAACGAAAGAAAGAACGAAAGAAAGAAAGAAAGAAAGAACGATAGAAAGAAAGAAAGAAAGAAAGAAAGAACGAAAGAAAGAAAGAAAGAAAGAAAGAAAGAAAGAAAGAAAGAAAGAAAGAACGAAGAAAGAAAAAGAAAGAAAGAAAGAAAGAAGAAAGAAAGAAAGAAAGAAAGAAAGAAAGAAAGAAAGAAAGAAAGAAAGAAAAGAAAGAAAGAAAAAAGAAAGAAAGAAAGAAAGAAAGAAAAAAGAAAGAAAGAAAGAAAGAAAGAAAGAAAGAAAGAAAGAAAGAAAGAAAGAAAGAAAGAAAGAAAGAACGATAGAAAGAAAGAAAGAAAGAAAGAAAGAAAGAAAGAAAGAAAGAAAGAAAGAAAGAAAGAAAGAAAGAACGAAAGAAAGAAAGAAAGAAAGAAAGAAAGAACGAAAGAACGAAAGAAATCTGCTAATTCGTATGAAATGGAAGAAACGACAAGGAAAAGCAGCATAAAGTGAAGTAAAGTGAAAGTGAAGGTTTGTGAGAGTGAATATAATGTGAATGTAACTAAGTCGTAGCTGGCACTGAACATTTGTTGGTGTGGGCTGTAGGGAGTTGAGCGCTAGGCATGCCATGTCTGGCCTGTTAATTTATGACAGCAGCGCATGCGCAGTAGACAGACAGTTCATGCACTCTGGTAATGGGTGCGTATACTGCTCTCTTTGTGGGTGTGTGTGAGTGTGGCCGTATGTATGTGTGTGTGGCCGTGTGTGTTTCAATGGTTAAGTGTTTGAATATGTTTGTGATAGGCATCCATCTCTCCATTACATTTTCAATGCCGGAAATCTGTATTCATTTTTCTGGACAAGCATTGGCCCCCTCACATCCAAATTGCTTGCCCTGGTACAGTAAAATGTTATTTCACACCCCTTCGACACGGCATGCCACAAGACATTATTTCTCCGTCATCTGTTCTCTCCTTCTTTATGCTTTTCACTTGCTGCCACTCTTTTCTTCACTTTAAATTCATGGAATTAAAAAACACATTTAACATCATGGGATAATGTTAAGCTCAGATGGTAGATGTGCAATAGAGGTGAGATGGTAGATGTGCAATAGAGGTGAGATGGTAGATGTGCAATAGAGGTGAGATGGTAGAGGTGTAATAGAGGTGAGATGGTAGAGGTGTAATAGAGGTGAGATGGTAGAGGTGTAATAGAGGTGAGATAGTAGATGTGTAATAGATGTGAGATGGTAGAGGTGTAATAGAGGTGAGATGGTAGATGTGTAATAGAGGTGAGATGGTAGAGGTGTAATAGAGGTGAGATGGTAGATGTGTAATAGAGGTGAGATGGTAGATGTGTAATAGAGGTGAGATGGTAGATGTGCAATAGAGGTGAGATGGTAGATGTGTAATAGAGGTGAGATGGTAGATGTGTAATAGAGGTGAGATGGTAGATGTGCAATAGAGGTGAGATGGTAGATGTGTAATAGTGGTGAGATTTTAGAGGTGTAATAGAGGTGAGATGTTAGAGATGCAATAGAGGTGAGATGGTAGATGTGTAATAGTGGTGAGATTTTAGATGTGTAATAGAGGTGAGATGTTAGAGATGCAATAGAGGTGAGATGGTAGATGTGTAATAGAGGCGAGATGTTAGAGGTGCAATAGAGGTGAGCTGGTAGATGTGCAATAGAGGTGAGATGGTAGACGTGTAATAGAGGTGAGATGGTAGAGGTGTAATAGAGGTGAGATGGTAGATGTGTGATAGAGGTGAGATGGTAGATGTGTAATAGAGGTGAGATGGTAGATGTGTAATAGAGGTGAGATGGTAGATGTGTAATAGAGGTGAGATGGTAGATGTGTAATAGAGGTGAGATGGTAGATGTGTGATAGAGGTGAGATGGTAGATGTGTAATAGAGGTGAGATGGTAGATGTGTAATAGAGGTGAGATGGTAGATGTGTGATAGAGGTGAGATGTTAGAGGTGCAACACCCTGTACCGATACCAACTTTTATTTTGTTCCCTTCTTTCTCCCCTATTTACTTTTGTCTGATAAGTGTAATCTGCTGCCATGTATCGAATTATTCCTCTACAAAGTACAGACAAAGTAAAAGAAAGAGAAATAATAAGGTAGAGCCTAACAAAGAAGTCAATAACTCTCAAATTATCTCTTCATCTCTCCAGTTTCTCAAAAACCTATTTTATCTTTTTCTTCATTCAATTTTTTTTAAACCTTTCCTAGCCCCCATTCCAAATAAATACCAGAAAGACAAGTAGCGTTGTTTAGCTCTGAGCTGCTTATCTAAACTCTCGTTTCTGTAGCAACCTTATTCTTCGCTTAAACTCTCTATTTACCAAAGTTTGTTTACTTCCATAAGTTTCTTGCTGCTATTTTCATTTTTGTCTATCTCACATCCTTATTTATTTTATTTGCTTTTATCTATCGCAATGTTCTTTACTCTAAAAATGGTTTAAAGTTTAGAAATCAAAGAACGTTTCAGGTTTATAAAAAAGAAAATAAACCTTCAAACGCCTTGGTTTATTTCGCCTTTCTTTTAAAACATTAATAACATGTTTGATTATTTTTATATATTGCCTTGATGTAGTCTCGATGTTTTATGTCTCATATTTATTAAAATGATGTTGATTTTGTGCAAAGTTGATTAAACGATATTTATATTTTATGAGCATGTGGGAATGTCATTATCTGGTTAAGAAGTAATTATGGCATGACGTTTCTGCATGGACGTCTAATTGCAGATCTTGTGTGTGCGAGATAAACAAACACTTGCTCTGCTGGAACCGCGTGCATGATGGGAAATCAATATTTGAAACCCCGCTAGAAAATTATCAAACAATTGAAGAGCTCAGACGGACGTGCAGAAAACATCTCCGAAAACCAACTTGTAAAGAGAATTTCTGATGATTTTCTATGGAGATTTATTATCATCCAGGAGTGCCCGAGGAATGAGCAAAGAATCATCTGGGGCATCAATTCAAACGCTCCGAGGGAAGCTTGTTAAAGATTCATGGAATAGTGCAAGATCCGAGTTCGCTGCGTGAGATATGGAAACTAGACAGGAAATAGAACAGCCTAAAGGGGGTACATAAAGGGGAAACAACCTCAGGATAAAAAATGGTTTCACCGTGTCAAGAAAAAATGTCCACACAAAACTGGAGGTTAAAAGTCAAGTATAAAGGCCATATACGGCTTGCTGCAGAGAGATGGTAGTCGATGAAGTAGGATAATGGTAAGGGAAGTGACTGAGAGATGGCAGATGGAGAAGTAGGATAATGGTAAGGAAAGTGACTGAGAGATGGCAGTCAGAGAAGTAGGATAATGGTAAGGAAAGTGACTGAGAGATGGCAGATGGAGAAGTAGGATAATCGTAAAGGAAGTGACAGAGAGATGGCAGATGGAGAAGTACGATAATCGTAAAGGAAGTGACAGAGAGATGGCAGATGGAGAAGTACGATAATCGTAAAGGAAGTGACAGAGAGATGGCAGATGGAGAAGTACGATAATCGTAAAGGAAGTGACAGAGAGATGGCAGATGGAGAAGTAGGATAATGGTCACAGCCAGAAATGAGACACTTAGTGGCCGTGTAAGAAGACTTATCAGCCAACATAGAACTGGAGTCGTCAGTCGCTGGACACTGAGGGAATTGCTGAGGAGGGGATCTGAGAACCTATGGACATGTTCGGAGTGCAATGATGATGACCCGCAAATAACTCAATAACTCAATGGCAAGGGAAGGACAGAGAGATAAAGGAAAATATGTTATCTTCTCAACACTCCTGTACGATGCAGAAACAAGGACATTAGACAAGAAAACAGAACAGAAAATTGAAGCCTTTGAAATGTGGATTTATAGAAGAAATAGTAAGATTTGGATGGAACGAAAAGTAAACAAACGATGAAGTCTTAAAACAATTTAAAATGAAAAGAGTTACTGAAGACAGTTCAAACAAGACAAATGATATGTTTTGGGGCCTGTTAAAAGACACAATACTCTACTAAATTAATATGAAAATGCAGGGCAATGGACATGATCATTATCATCATGTACCGGGCCTACTGGCGTAGGTGACCATGTCTCTCCACAACTTTCGATCTCGGCAGCTATTTATCATTTCTGTTGTTGACCTTCTGCCAAGCCATTCTCTTAAGCTGTCTGTTATTTTCTCTCTTTGCTTCCCTCTATCTCTTCGTCCCTCAATTTTTTCAGTTGTTACAATATATTCAAGTTGTTCTCTTCTCATTACATGGCCAAGAAATGATGATTGTTTCTCCTTAATATTGGAAATTAGCTCTCTTTTTGCTTTGACCTCTCTCAGAACATCTTCATTACTCTTCTTAGCCGTCCATGGTATTCTCAACATTCTTCTGTAAAACCATATTTCTACAGAATCCAGTGATTTTCTTGTCTGTTGTCCTATTGTCCATGATTCGCATCCATATGTTAAGACTGGCTCTACGTAACATTTAAGAACTCTTTTCTTGTTTTTATGGTCAAAAATGGATTGCATAGTATTTTCCTCATTTTTTGGAAAACTGATTTTGCCTGAGCCATTCTACATCTCACATCTTTTGTACATCTTCCGTCTGGGGTTAAACATGGACAAGTAACATGAAAAGAAAAGATAGATAAATAAGTCTATGACAACCTGCATCATCAAAGTAGGAGACAGAGCGGAATGACGCTCCATGGTAGCCAACCTTCGTTGCGGAGACGGCACTCAGTAACGATGATGATGATGAAGATGATGATGATGGCATAGAGATGCTAGTCAGAGAAGTGGTAGAATGGTCGAGGGAAATGACAGAGAAATGATAGTCAGAGAAGAAAATCACAAATAACAATTCCAACCGGTGCAACTGGGATTTGAACTCACAACCTCTCTGTCTCGAGACCGGCGTCTTGCCTAGAGAACAAACAATCCCCCCCCCCCCCCCCAAAACCATTTTAATTTGAGTTTGATGAAAAAACCTACCTTTAAGAATATCTATAGTAAAAAAAGTAAAGCACCCCCGTCACGCCAAGTGGCGTGTAGGGAATATGGTGTTAGTGACCCTATATTTTACAGACCTTCAGCACATGATTTTTGGGGTAATGTGGTCGGTATTATGCTGCTTTACTTTCCCAGAAAAAAATCCGGTACCCATTTAAGGCTGGGTGAACCCGGAAGCCGTCGGTTGGGATCGAACCCTACCCTTGTCCTTTGTAGTCCAGTTCACTAACCACTGAGCTATCGCGGTGTAGACGAGGAGGAAGAAAAGGATAGAAAGAGAGAGTGAAGGAGAAAATAGAGAGCAGGTCAGAAAGAACGATCCGGAAGTGAGGGGGCGAATAGGCGAGACAAAATGGGTAAAGATAGGTCAAGGAAAAACACATAAAGAAGACGACACAATAGAGAGGATGGGTCAGGAGAAACACGTGCGGAGTATCAAGGCCATCTTTAAGAAGTGAACGAACAAAGAGATGCGTAGGTGGAAAAGGAGAGAATTAAATAAACAGAGGCCAGGTCCAAAAGTAGAACAAGGTCAAGGGAACTAGACAGACAGACAGACAGACGGGGGTGTAATAAAGAGGTCGAAATTAACATGCAAAAACATGAAGGCCATGTCCATAAGTGAGTGGGTGGTCAGACGTACGTGGGCAGGAAGATGCTGATTGGATGGAGAAGCCGAATTTAAGGGTAGACACACAACATAGGTCAGTGAGGAATTGTTAGTCAGGAATGGTTAGTCAGGAATGGTTAGTCAGGAATGGTTAGTCAGGCAATTGAGAATTATTAGTGAGATTGAGAGAAGTTATTCAGAGGGCACACGCGCTTCTTAGGAGCCAGTCGGGCCATAGAGAGGCTAACACCAGCCTCATAGAGTAGAAGTAATGTACAATAGTCAAGACCTAGCATATTCAACAGGCAGACGACAGACTAGATCACTAGATAGTAACTAGGATAGGGGAGGCGCTCGATGGGAGCGTCTCAATTTAATTTAGTGCCTAGAGTGTGATGCAAGTGTGGACCTGACATTTACATATGTAACGAGATTTTGAAGTGGCATGAATAAAAGCCAGCTAACTTACCATCAAAAGGTGTTGTTCTGTGTTATACAGTTTCATTATCTAGCCTAAGTGTCACGAACCATTCCACCAATAGAGTTGTCGCGGAACACAACGCAACGGTCATCTTTATGAACCAGAAGTACTACCAGACCGAGCAAGGGTCAAGCTAATAAGAATCAAATAGTCCGGGGATGTGTATGTGACCTGATTACAAACGCGAGCCTAACGCCTGGGGCAGAAACACAGCCACAGCATTCCAGAGAAGGTCACACTAACATGATCTCAAGCTAACAGCTGATCGAATAAACAACAACCAGCTGGCGATCTGTTCAAAGATCCGCAAAGAATCGCTCAGAAGTCAATCAACCAATCAAACATCACGCTCATAAAAACCTCTCCCCGCTACATTGGAGCGTGACCAGGCGCTAGAAGCTAGAAAAAGCCAAGAAACTGTAAAAGCACAAGACAGTAATAGACAACAAACAACAGTAGAAAGTGCAGACAACAAAAACAAGTATTGTAAACCACAGTCAGAACGGAAGGAGCAGTGAAATCAAATCGACTCACACGACCAGTGAAATCAAATCAACAGACAGGAGAAATCAACAAAACTATCAAAAGAAGCAAGCCCGCGCAAACGATTCAAACGAAGCTTAGTCGTTGTTAACCAAAGTGGGGATGTCTACACAAGATCACGCAGACGAGAATCAATTTTGACGCAATGAACAGTAGCAGTCCAGAATTGTAACAACGAACGCCACGAGTACCAGACCAGGCAACGCAAAGACCATCAACAGGAGAGAAACAAGCCGGTCGACGAGAATCAACAAAGCAACTCAACCAGGGAAACCTCAAATAAAGGTGAGACATTCAATAAATAGAACTGTGAAACAAATGTGTCATTTTTATTCAGATTCAAGGAAGTAGAACATTTAAAGACATTTTAGAAACAGTTAATATCAAGTGAATAATTAAGAATTCCAGGAGAACATTTCATTTTTCAAGGAACTGTGTGGAACAATTTAGTTGTTAATTAAGTTGTGAAGTAATTAAATTAGGATTATTTAGACAGTGGAATATCACAAGATAAATGTTTTTTTTCTCCACAGGATAGCTAGGAAAAAGTAATTTTATATGAAATTTAAGTAAATGAATTGTTGGTATTAAAATTATATGTGAACGGAAACAAGGCAAACATTGTAAATATTAGACGTGTCCTTGATAAAATTTTTTTAGCAAAGGCAATTGAGGTAAGTAAAGAAGACTATGTATCACAAACGATCAATAAGTTGGCTGAAGCAGTACAAAGGTTAGAAGGAATACAGACACAAGAAGTAGTAAAACGAATACCAACATTTACTGGAAAAGAAGAGCAAATTGAAACATGGATAAATGATATTGAAAAATGGCAGAGCAGTAATAAAATAAGTCAAACAGAGTTGAAAGAATTAGCGTTGTTAACTAGTCATGGCAGAGTGGCTAGCAACATAAGAAGAAGAATAAATGAGATGAAAGATGAAACTTGGGAAGAGTTTAAGTTGTATCTAACACAAAGATACACAAGATACAAAGATCCACAGCAGTCACAACAAGCAATAAGGAATCTTAAGTCGACACATAGCTGCAACAAGAATCAGTGCAAGAATGTGGCGATAAAGTATTGGAGTTAGTAGAACAAGTGAAAATGCAACTAGCAAGGAGAAATTTAGCAACACTGGCACAAGTGAGGAATGTGGCAATAGAAGAAGAAAATATTAGACAAAAATTTGAAGGAGAAAGACAGGAGAAAAGAGAAGAGGTGCAGACGAGACAGGAATATCCAATGGAGATTGATCATACAAGACAGAGATACAGGAGAGTCGCTAGCACTCACAAAGTAAATTGGGTACAAGAAAATAGAAGATGCTATAACTGTAATAGAGTAGGACACATAGCTAGACAATGTCAGTTACAGCACAAGAAAACGTATAGTTGCAAAATAGTAGTCAGATTAAAGGAAGGCAGTACAGACGGACAAGTTAGAAAATATTTTGAAAAATTTGGAGAAATAATGTATTATACATTTATTAAGAGAACAGACAACAGAAATAGAGCAATAATATTGTATAAAAATAGCACTATAGTAAATAATATTTTAAATCATGACCATAGAATGACAAATTATATAGTAAAGGTTGAGGTATTTAAACCATATGGGATAACTAAAAGGAGAGAAAGAAAATATACACCCCATGACAAACCAAACGGTAGGTTGTATGGAATTCAAATAAATAAGAATATTAGGAGGCAAGAGAGAGACAACCAGACGGGGTTAGAGGTTAAGAGTAGAAAAAGTTACGTGGATACTGGGGTAGGCAGTGACAATGACAGATATCAGGAAGTGGTGAAAGAAGAAAAGTACACACAAACGGAAATAACGGAGCGCACAGATAGTGCTACACAGATGGTTGAAAAGGGAACAAGAAATAGGGGAACAGTGACGGACAAACAAACAAACATAAAAGATAGAGGAATACAGGTAGACATCAGTAATGAAAGAGTATTAACAGTGAATAATAAAGAAAAAGAACTAATTCAAAAGCAAACGCCAAATAGTAAGAGGAAAATATTAAGTGCAAGGCATAGATTAGAAGCAATAGCCACAATGAAGAAAATAGTAAGTAGTGAAGATGAAGACAGTAATAGCATAGACAAAGATTTGTTGCCAAGTGCAAGGCATAGATTAGATAGAACACATAGGTTAGAAGCAATAGCCACAATGGGCAAAAAGAGAGAAAAGAAAACAGAAGACACAGAAAATACAGAAACAAAGGATGGTTCTTGGGTATTAACCCCAGCTGACATAACAAGATTAGTAGAGAAAAATGTGTCACAGGAGGCGAAAGATGAATTTGCTAGAATGCAAAGAAAGCAAGAGGAAAGAATATTGAGTGATGCATCATATGCAAAAGAGAGGGGTGAGTTACAGAGATACATAGATCACCAACAGAAGATAAAGGCTGAGAAAAAGGATAGATACGAGGTACAACCTGGTGTTTATGACTTCAGAAGAGAAAGGAAAAGGGATCAAAGGAATGATAGGTATAGTCAACATGGTAATTATAGGAGTAGAGAAGAAAATAGAAGTTTTCAAAGATATCATAGATACATAGATCACCAACAGAAGATAAATGCTGAGGAAAAGGATAGATACGAGGTACAACCTGGTGTTTATGACTTTAGAAAAGAAAGGAAAAGGGATCAAAGGAATGATAGGTATAGTCAACATGGTAATTATAGGAGTAGGGAAGAAAATAGAAGTTTTCAAAGGTATCATAGATACAACTAGTAGAAAGAGGAGAAAACCCGAAAGGGGTAAGACTAAATAAATAAGACTCAAGAAGAGAAAGAGAGAACCCAAAATGGGTCAAACAAAGTATTGCGAGGAGGAAACCCGAAATGGGTCAAACAAAATAGTGCGAGGAGGAAACCCGAAATGGGTCAAACAAAATAGTGCGAGGAGGAAACCCGAAATGGGTACATGAAATAATAAGGTAGAAGAAGAGAGAACCCGAAATGGGTCAAACAAAATATTGCGAGGAGGAAACCCGAAATGGGTACATGAAATAATAAGAGAGAAGAGAGAACCCGAAAAGGGTAAAACCAAATAATAAGAGGAAAAAAAAAAACCTGAAAGGGGAAGACTCAATTGAATAGAAGAAATAGAGATGAGAAGAAGAGAAAACTGAAAACCCGGATGGGTTAAAATAAGAGGTAACTGAGTAATCCAAAATGGACAGTTGACCTAAGATGATAGTAAGAGAAAAGTGAAGCGTATAGGCGGTACAGGAAGAAATTAACACCCAGACGGGTGGATGAAAAAAAAAGAAAGGTAGCTGAGAATAAACCCGAAATGGATAGGCTACTAGAGACACAAGAAAGGAGGAGAAATGACCAAAAATGTTGTATATAATTAAATGTAAATAGTAGAGAATTGTATTGAAGTAAATGAGAATAGAAGAGAAGAGACATCAGTGTCTTATGGAAGAAGACACAGAAAATGTAGAGGTGGGATTATCAATCCATGAACGCACTACATAGGCGTTATGTGCAACTAGCAATAACGTGAATTGCAGAATGTCAATATTGAGACATTGCTGAGGGCAATGTTAAGAGAAATAGAAGAGACGCCAGGAGTTAAGAAAGTGTAGGGCCAGAGCGAGCCAGTCCAGGTAGGACAAACTACACTAGAAAAGTATCGTACAAGCAGATACAGAAACATTGCAAAAGGTCAATGTATGTAAATAATGTACTATAGATAGGGGTAAGGGTAAGTAAAAGACAGTCAGAGTGACAGAGGGGGAGAGCATTCCCCAGGGGTTCTGTAGAGGCCTTATCAAATCCTCTGGAGAGTGCTGACGACAATAATTGACGTGACTGGCATAACATGTAAAATAGGAGTTGATGGAGTAGGGTTAGTCATTAGAAGTTGCAATGACTAAAGAATAGTGGAGGCTATGTAGACGAGGAGGAAGAAAAGGATAGAAAGAGAGAGTGAAGGAGAAAATAGAGAGCAGGTCAGAAAGAACGATCCGGAAGTGAGGGGGCGAATAGGCGAGACAAAATGTGTAAAGATAGGTCAAGGAAAAACACATAAAGAAGACGACACAATAGAGAGGATGGGTCAGGAGAAACACGTGCGGAGTATCAAGGCCATCTTTAAGAAGTGAACGAACAAAGAGATGCGTAGGTGGAAAAGGAGAGAATTAAATAAACAGAGGCCAGGTCCAAAAGTAGAACAAGGTCAAGGGAACTAGACAGACAGACAGACGCGGGGGTGTAATAAAGAGGTCGAAATTAACATGCAAAAACATGAAGGCCATGTCCATAAGTGAGTGGGTGGTCAGACGTACGTGGGCAGGAAGATGCTGATTGGATGGAGAAGCCGAATTTAAGGGTAGACACACAACATAGGTCAGTGAGGAATTGTTAGTCAGGAATGGTTAGTCAGGAATGGTTAGTCAGGAATGGTTAGTCAGGCAATTGAGAATTATTAGTGAGATTGAGAGAAGTTATTCAGAGGGCACACGCGCTTCTTAGGAGCCAGTCGGGCCATAGAGAGGCTAACACCAGCCTCATAGAGTAGAAGTAATGTACAATAGTCAAGACCTAGCATATTCAACAGGCAGACGACAGACTAGATCACTAGATAGTAACTAGGATAGGGGAGGCGCTCGATGGGAGCGTCTCAATTTAATTTAGTGCCTAGAGTGTGATGCAAGTGTGGACCTGACATTTACATATGTAACGAGATTTTGAAGTGGCATGAATAAAAGCCAGCTAACTTACCATCAAAAGGTGTTGTTCTGTGTTATACAGTTTCATTATCTAGCCTAAGTGTCACGAACCATTCCACCAATAGAGTTGTCGCGGAACACAACGCAACGGTCATCTTTATGAACCAGAAGTACTACCAGACCGAGCAAGGGTCAAGCTAATAAGAATCAAATAGTCCGGGGATGTGTATGTGACCTGATTACAAACGCGAGCCTAACGCCTGGGGCAGAAACACAGCCACAGCATTCCAGAGAAGGTCACACTAACATGATCTCAAGCTAACAGCTGATCGAATAAACAACAACCAGCTGGCGATCTGTTCAAAGATCCGCAAAGAATCGCTCAGAAGTCAATCAACCAATCAAACATCACGCTCATAAAAACCTCTCCCCGCTACAGCGGCTCCCTAAGAATATCTATCCTTACGGCATTTTACCCATTTTAGCGGCCTTTCCAGGGGACTTATAGACTGGAGAATAAAGATCGCTTTCCCTGTGCAGTCGCCATGAGGTGTTTGAGTCTGAGTTTTTATTTTATCTTCGTTGGGAAAAAAAATTGAAATTATAAGGATTCCAACTCGCTTTCTCCTAGTTTGGAGTCCGATTTAAGTTATTAATTCGGTCACCCGTTCTTCTTGGGCTTGATAATATTTGCAAAATAATACGCGTGATGTACGGGATTGTCTTTTGTTTTTTTCTTTTTATATTTGATATTTCCTCTCTTTCTCCAATGAAATACATCATTGCTTCTACCAGGTTTTGATCTCATGTCTACTCCATTGGAGAACGACTGGATGAAGACACTCGACCACCTGCTTCTTTAGAATTTGTATTACCAATCACTTGTCTTTAAATAAATATGTCGTGAAATAGAAGTCGTGAAACAGAAGTCGTGAAATAGAAGTCATGAAATAGAAGTCGTGAAACAGAAGTCGTGAAATAGAAGTCGTGAAATAGAAGACGTGAAATAGAAGTCGTGAAATAGAAGTCGTGAAACAGAAGTCGTGAAACAGAAGTCGTTGAAAGGAAGTCGTGAAATAGAAGTCGTGAAATAGAAGTCGTGACATAGAAGTCGTGAAACAGAAATCGTGAAATAGAAGTCGTGAAATAGAAGTCGTGAAATAGAAGTCGTGAAACAGAAGTCGTGAAATATAAGTCGTGAAATAGAAGTCGTGAAACAGAAGTCGTGAAATAGAAGTCGTGAAATAGAAGACGTGAAATAGAAGTCGTGAAATAGAAGTCGTGAAACAGAAGTCGTGAAATAGAAGTCGTGAAATAGAAGTCGTGAAACAGAAGTCGTTGAAAGGAAGTCGTGAAATAGAAGTCGTGAAATAGAAGTCGTGACATAGAAGTCGTGAAACAGAAGTCGTTGAAAGGAAGTCGTGAAATAGAAGTCGTGAAATAGAAGTCGTGAAACAGAAGTCGTTGAAAGGAAGTCGTGAAATAGAAGTCGTGAAATAGAAGTCGTGAAATAGCAAAGGAAACCACAACCTCCTTCACAAGTCATCTCATTACTGCTGTCCTTCTTCATCATTACAAGCTGAACATCTCCGTTACCGCCCTTCTCTCAATCCGTGGCAGACAAACAGACCGCTAGTGTTGTTGTTTTAGATACCAGATTAAAGAACAGACTGAGTGTAGTTCCGTCCTTGCGGTAGCTCAATTTTTGTAGCAAACACGTCCCAGCATGCCAGATAGAAATGACAACACGGTGTTTGACTCCAGACACATTGCGAGCGACCATTAGCTTCCTACTGCCAGCGACGTCAGTGATTGGATCGGTGTTCAGAGAGTGTTTCTACTGGTCTATTTAAAATGTAAAAGAAAAAAAAAAAAGCGGCAATGGTGTGAGTGTACTGGGTGTGGTTGGTGTGAAAATTGGGGGGGGGGGGAATTCAAATAATATTATTCATATGAATAATGTCAAGGTCATGTGGAAGTTCATGAAACCAATAACGATAATTGGCTGGCCCTCGTGTGTGCCCGAGAAAGGGATGATAGAAAGGCTAACTTGAAGGCGACTTCTTGTAGAATTTTTTTTTTAAAAAAAAGTATATATATTTATAAATATCTTTACAACAATATCCCATTACTGAGGGTATGACGGGGATAAATATGGGACAGGAAAATAAAGGTCACCTATCCTGAGCTGTCGCCGCGAAGTGTTTGAGCCTGAGTTCTTATTTCAACCCTGATTTGCAAAACATTTGATCCTCACGGGAATCGAACCGACGAGCTTTTGGTTTGGAGCCGGACGAGTTATCAACTCGGCCACCTGGTCTCTGCCTCTCAATGAATTATAGAAATGGACACGTTTGTTAATAAGGACAATGTCTTGTAACAACACGAACTCGGAATACAATGTCAAACTATCAGGATGTCTGCAATAGAAGACCTACAAGAACTCCTTAAACAAACTCAACATCTCAGGCACACAATACAACATGAAAATCAACATCAACAAAACAGAAGTCATGAATGACGCCAAAAATAAACAGAACATCAACATAACTATAGAAAGCAGGCAACTAAAACAAGTAGAGGAATTCAAATACCTAGGAAGTCTAATGACAAACGATAATTCTCAAACAGCAGAGATAGAGTCACGATGCAACAAAGCTTGTCAAATCATCGGACAGTTATCACCACTATTGTCCAACAAGGAAATAACTCTGGAGGCAAAACGAGCACTATACAATACAATCTTCATCCCAACCTTTTGCTATCATAGCCAGACCTGGACCCTAGATGCAAGAACAATAAGAAAAATAACCTCTACAGAGATGAAATGTGTTAGACGAATGACAGGAAACAGTCTGAGAGATAAGATCAGAAATGAAGAACTGAGAAAAAAGCTAGGAATAGCCCCCGCCATAGAATATATACAGAAACAACAGATAAAATGGTTTGGCCACGTGACAAGGCAGAAAGATCAAAACACAACAAAACGAGCCTTCAACAAACGTTGTGAGAACACCAGACCCAAGGGTAGACCACGAAAAAGATGGATCGATGGAATATCAGAAGCACCAGAAAGAATAACAGCAGCAGAGGCGAAAAGAAGAGCAAAAGACCGCACATTATATCTTCCCTGGACGCTGAAAGATAGATGAGGATGGAAAGAGGAAGAAGAAGACTATCAGGACCGATAACCCAATATGGCAAGGAAGTGTGTGTACGACCGGTGAGTTTAGTGGAGCCCTTTGTCAAATGCTGACACGACACAGCACCTGGGTTTGTCGCGGAGTGACGCAGGGTAATCTCTAGCATGAATGTTACATGGTGGTTAATCTGTTTGTGCACGTGACCAACATACTTTATGTCCACTGAGCCGAAAATACAGCACCAGTGGCAGGAACAATTGAATATATGTTATTGATTACTTCTACTGAAAGAAAATACACATACAGTTACGGTAATAAGAAAGTGACTTTATTGTAGACATGACCAACATTAGTTGGTGAAGAACGTTTATTGTAGACATGACCAACATTAGTTGGGGAAGAACGTTTATTGTAGACATGACCAACATTAGTTGGTGAAGAAGGTTTATTGTAGACATGACCAACATTAGTTGGTGAAGAACGTTTATTGTAGACATGACCAACATTAGTTGGGGAAGAACGTTTATTGTAGACATGACCAACATTAGTTGGGGAAGAACGTTTATTGTAGACATGACCAACATTAGTTGGTGAAGAACGTTTATTGTAGACATGACCAACATTAGTTGGGGAAGAACGTTTATTGTAGACATGACCAACATTAGTTGGTGAAGAACGTTTATTGTAGACATGACCAACATTAGTTGGTGAAGAACGCTTATTGTAGACATGACCAACATTAGTTGGGGAAGAACGTTTATTGTAGACATGACCAACATTAGTTGGGGAAGAACGTTTATTGTAGACATGACCAACATTAGTTGGTGAAGAACGTTTATTGTAGACATGACCAACATTAGTTGGGGAAGAACGTTTATTGTAGACATGACCAACATTAGTTGGTGAAGAACGTTTATTGTAGACATGACCAACATTAGTTGGTGAAGAACGTTTATTGTAGACATGACCAACATTAGTTGGGGAAGAACGTTTATTGTAGACATGACCAACATTAGTTGGGGAAGAACGTTTATTGTAGACATGACCAACATTAGTTGGTGAAGAACGTTTATTGTAGACATGACCAACATTAGTTGGGGAAGAACGTTTATTGTAGACATGACCAACATTAGTTGGTGAAGAACGTTTATTGTAGACATGACCAACATTAGTTGGGGAAGAACATTTATTGTAGACATGACCAACATTAGTTGGGGAAGAACGTTTATTGTAGACATGACCAACATTAGTTGGGGAAGAACATTTATTGTAGACATGACCAACATTAGTTGGGGAAGAACGTTTATTGTAGACATGACCAACATTAGTTGGTGAAGAACGTTTATTGTAGACATGACCAACATTAGTTGGGGAAGAACATTTATTGTAGACATGACCAACATTAGTTGGTGAAGAACGTTTATTGTAGACATGACCAACATTAGTTGGTGAAGAACGTTTATTGTAGACATGACCAACATTAGATGGGGAAGAACATTTTTTGTAGACATGACCAACATTAGTTGGGGAAAAACGTTTATTGTAGACATGATCAACATTAGTTGCGGAAGAACATTTATTGTAGACATGACCAACATTAGTTGGTGAAGAACGTTTATTGTAGACATGACCAACATTAGTTGGGGAAGAACGTTTATTGTAGACATGACCAACATTAGTTGGTGAAGAACGTTTATTGTAGACATGACCAACATTAGTTGGTGAAGAACGTTTATTGTAGACATGACCAACATTAGTTGGGGAAGAACGTTTATTGTAGACATGACCAACATTAGTTGGGGAAGAACGTTTATTGTAGACATGACCAACATTAGTTGGTGAAGAACGTTTATTGTAGACATGACCAACATTAGTTGGGGAAGAACGTTTATTGTAGACATGACGAACATTAGTTGGTGAAGAACGTTTATTGTAGACATGACCAACATTAGTTGGGGAAGAACATTTATTGTAGACATGACCAACATTAGTTGGGGAAGAACGTTTATTGTAGACATGACCAACATTAGTTGGGGAAGAACATTTATTGTAGACATGACCAACATTAGTTGGGGAAGAACGTTTATTGTAGACATGACCAACATTAGTTGGTGAAGAACGTTTATTGTAGACATGACCAACATTAGTTGGGGAAGAACATTTATTGTAGACATGACCAACATTAGTTGGTGAAGAACGTTTATTGTAGACATGACCAACATTAGTTGGTGAAGAACGTTTATTGTAGACATGACCAACATTAGTTGGGGAAGAACATTTTTTGTAGACATGACCAACATTAGTTGGGGAAAAACGTTTATTGTAGACATGATCAACATTAGTTGCGGAAGAACATTTATTGTAGACATGACCAACATTAGTTGGTGAAGAACGTTTATTGTAGACATAACCAACATTAGTTGGGGAAGAACGTTTATTGTAGACATGACCAACATTAGTTGGTGAAGAACGTTTAATGTAGACATGACCAACATTAGTTGGTGAAGAACGTTTATTGTAGACATGACCAACATTAGTTGGTGAAGAACGTTTATTGTAGACATGACCAACATTAGTTGGTGAAGAACGTTTATTGTAGACATGACCAACATTAGTTGGTGAATAACGTTTATTGTACGCATGACCAACATTAGTTGGTGAAGAACGTTTATTGTAGACATGACCAACATTAGTTGGTGAAGAACGTTTTTTGTAGGCATGACCAAAATTAGTTGGTGAAGAACGTTTATTGTAGACATGACCAACATTAGTTGGAGAAGAAGATTTATTGTAGACACGACCAACATATATTAGTTGGGGAAGAACATTTACTGTAGACATGACAAACATTAGTTGGTGAAGAACGTTTATTGTAGACATGACCAACATTAGTTGGAGAAGAAGATTTATTGTACACATGACCAACATACATTAGTTGGGGAAGAACATTTACTGTAGACATGACCAACATTAGTTGGTGAAGAACGTTTATTGTAGACATGTCCAACATACATTAGTTGGGGAAGAACGTTTATTGTAGACATGACCAACATTAGTTGGTGAAGAACATTTATTGTAGACATGACCAACATACATTAGTTGGGGAAGAACGTTTATTGTAGACATGACCAACATTAGTTGGGGAAGAACATTTACTATAGACATGACCAACATTAGTTGGTGAAGAACGTTTATTGTAGACATGACCAACATTAGTTGGGGAAGAACATTTATTGTAGACATGACCAAGATTAGTTGGGGAAGAAAGTTTATTGTAGACATACCAACATTAGTTGGTGGAGAACGTTTATTGTAGACGTGAACAACATTAGTTGGAGAAGAAGATTTATTGTAGACATGACCAACATACATTAGTTGGGGAAGAACATTTACTGTAGACATGACCAACATTAGTTGGTGAAGAACGTTTATTGTAGACATGACCAACATTAGTTGGTGAAGAACGTTTATTGTAGGCATGACCAACATTAGTTGGAGAAGAACGCTTATTGTAGACATGACCAACATTAGTTGGAGAAGAAGGTTTATTGTAGACATGACCAACATTAGTTGGTGAAGAAAGTTTATTGTAGACATGACCAACATTAGTTGGGGAAGAACGTTTATTGTAGGCATGACCAACATTAGTTGGGGAAGAACGTTTATTGTAGGCATGACCAACATTAGTTGGAGAAGAAGATTTATGGTAGACATGACCAACATTAGTTGCTGAAGAACGTTTATTGTAGGCATGACCAACATTAGTTGGGGAAGAACGTTTATTGTAGGCATGACCAACATTAGTTGGGGAAGAGCGTTTATTGTAGGCATGACCAACATTAGTTGGGGAAGAACATTTATTTTATATATGGCCAACATTAGTTGGGGAAGAACATTTATTTTATATATGGCCAACATTAGTTGGAGAAGAACATTTATTGTAGGCATGACCAACATTAGTTGGAGAAGAAGATTTATGGTAGGCATGACCAACATTAGTTGGGGAAGAGCGTTTATTGTAGGCATGACCAACATTAGTTGGGGAAGAACATTTATTTTATATATGGCCAACATTAGTTGGAGAAGAACATTTATTGTAGACATGACCAACATTAGTTGGGGAAGAACATTTATTTTAGATATGGCCAACATTAGTTGGGGAAGAACATTTATTTTATATATGGCCAACATTAGTTGGAGAAGAACATTTATTGTAGACATGACCAACATTAGTTGGTGAAGAACGTTTATTGTAGACATGACCAACATTAGTTGGGGAAGAACATTTATTGTAGACATGACCAACATTAGTTGGGGAAGAACGTTTATTGTAGACATGACCAACATTAGTTGGGGAAGAACATTTATTGTAGACATGACCAACATTAGTTGGGGAAGAACGTTTATTGTAGACATGACCAACATTAGTTGGTGAAGAACGTTTATTGTAGACATGACCAACATTAGTTGAGGAAGAACATTTATTGTAGACATGACCAACATTAGTTGGTGAAGAACGTTTATTGTAGACATGACCAACATTAGTTGGTGAAGAACGTTTATTGTAGACATGACCAACATTAGTTGGGGAAGAACATTTTTTGTAGACATGACCAACATTAGTTGGGGAAAAACGTTTATTGTAGACATGATCAACATTAGTTGCGGAAGAACATTTATTGTAGACATGACCAACATTAGTTGGTGAAGAACGTTTATTGTAGACATAACCAACATTAGTTGGGGAAGAACGTTTATTGTAGACATGACCAACATTAGTTGGTGAAGAACGTTTAATGTAGACATGACCAACATTAGTTGGTGAAGAACGTTTATTGTAGACATGACCAACATTAGTTGGTGAAGAACGTTTATTGTAGACATGACCAACATTAGTTGGTGAAGAACGTTTATTGTAGACATGACCAACATTAGTTGGTGAATAACGTTTATTGTACGCATGACCAACATTAGTTGGTGAAGAACGTTTATTGTAGACATGACCAACATTAGTTGGTGAAGAACGTTTATTGTAGGCATGACCAACATTAGTTGGTGAAGAACGTTTATTGTAGACATGACCAACATTAGTTGGAGAAGAAGATTTATTGTAGACACGACCAACATATATTAGTTGGGGAAGAACATTTACTGTAGACATGACAAACATTAGTTGGTGAAGAACGTTTATTGTAGACATGACCAACATTAGTTGGAGAAGAAGATTTATTGTACACATGACCAACATACATTAGTTGGGGAAGAACATTTACTGTAGACATGACCAACATTAGTTGGTGAAGAACGTTTATTGTAGACATGTCCAACATTCATTAGTTGGGGAAGAACGTTTATTGTAGACATGACCAACATTAGTTGGTGAAGAACATTTATTGTAGACATGACCAACATACATTAGTTGGGGAAGAACGTTTATTGTAGACATGACCAACATTAGTTGGGGAAGAACATTTACTATAGACATGACCAACATTAGTTGGTGAAGAACGTTTATTGTAGACATGACCAACATTAGTTGGGGAAGAACATTTATTGTAGACATGACCAAGATTAGTTGGGGAAGAAAGTTTATTGTAGACATACCAACATTAGTTGGTGAAGAACGTTTATTGTAGACGTGACCAACATTAGTTGGAGAAGAAGATTTATTGTAGACATGACCAACATACATTAGTTGGGGAAGAACATTTACTGTAGACATGACCAACATTAGTTGGTGAAGAACGTTTATTGTAGACATGACCAACATACATTAGTTGGGGAAGAACGTTTATTGTAGACATGACCAACATTAGTTGGGGAAGAACGTTTATTGTAGACATGACCAACATTAGTTGGTGAAGAACGTTTATTGTAGGCATGACCAACATTAGTTGGAGATAAACGTTTATTGTAGGCATGACCAACATTAGTTGGAGAAGAACGCTTATTGTAGACATGACCAACATTAGTTGGAGAAGAAGATTTATCGTAGACATGACCAACATACATTAGTTGGGGAAGAACATTTACTGTAGACATGACCAACATTAGTTGGTGAAGAACGTTTATTGTAGACATGACCAACATTAGTTGGGGAAGAACGTTTATTGTAGGCATGACCAACATTAGTTGGGGAAGAACGTTTATTGTAGGCATGACCAACATTAGTTGGAGAAGAAGATTTATGGTAGACATGACCAACATTAGTTGGTGAAGAACGTTTATTGTAGGCATGACCAACATTAGTTGGGGAAGAACGTTTATTGTAGGCATGACCAACATTAGTTGGGGAAGAGCGTTTTTTGTAGGCATGACCAACATTAGTTGGGGAAGAACATTTATTTTATATATGGCCAACATTAGTTGGAGAAGAACATTTATTGTAGACATGACCAACATTAGTTGGGGAAGAACATTTATTTTAGATATGGCCAACATTAGTTGGGGAAGAACATTTATTTTATATATGGCCAACATTAGTTGGAGAAGAACATTTATTGTAGACATGACCAACATTAGTTGGGGAAGAACATTTATTGTAGACATGACCAACATTAGTTTGGGAAGAACATTTATTTTAGATATGGCCAACATTAGTTGGAGAAGAACATTTATTGTAGACATGACCAACATTAGTTGGGGAAGAACATTTATTTTAGATATGGCCAACATTAGTTGGAGAAGAAGATTTATTGTAGACATGACCAACATTAGTTGGACTTGGCTGCAACCCCATTGCTGATACCGTCCTCAGAATCATCAAATGTGATACAAACCATAGACAAGCAAAAAGTAAATGTCTTGTGTTCCCCTGAACTTTAATAATGTTACAGGTAAGCTCGGACGATAGTCAAACAGACACTCGGCTGTTCCAACATTTACCCTCGGAATCCTTTCAGCTCGTCACATGAAGATTAGTGCTATGTATTTTACACAGCTCTCGTGAAAATAGGCTTGCTTTACAAACAGTGCTCTGGGTTTTATATACTGGGCAGATGTGATGTTTCACCGGCTAGCGATAAAAGAGTTGTGAAGTCCAGAGAGAGAGAGAGAGAGAAAGAGAGAGAGAGAGAGAGAGAGAGAGAAATAGAGAGAGAGAAGATGGCTTCACTAGCTTAGCACATGAAGGAATGTGTAGAATATTTGAAATCTGAGTTCATAGTTGAAAGATGTTTAGCTTTGAAAAGGTACATGAAATGAAAATATTTACGTTTTGTTAATAAAGTAAAGACTCCCTTCCCTGCCTTGTTAGGCGTATGGGTAGTTTCGTGTTGGAGATCATATTTTACCATGATCACACGCATTTATAGTTATGTTGTCGGTATAACCCCAAGTCGCCTGTACTTTCCTAGTAAAAAAAAATCTCTGGTACCCATTTTTAGAGCTAGTGTGAACCGCGAAGCCTTGCCGTCCGAAAAAAATTCTTCTACTTCTGGAAATCGAACCCGGATGATTTACCACTCGGCCACCGAGGTTCCTTTGTGAGTATAGGCGGGCTAAAATGAAATGCTTTATATCTGGTAGAGAAATCAATGTAAAATAATGTGAGACATAGCATTTAGTCATCTTTAAAAATGTACCTTTGTGTAAATTATTCGCACAATCATCAAATTGCGTGTCCTTTGCAGAACGTTGCATTTATCACAGCCAGCATGAAAGAAGTTTTGTATTTAGCCAGATCTTCCACGAAACGTTGTATTTACCACAGCCTTCCTTGTGCAATCTTTAATATCTAGAGGGAACTAATAGCTTTCCTAGTGCAATCTTTAATATCTAGAGGTAACAAATAGCTTTCATAGTACAATCATTGATATATAGAGGGAACAAATAGCTTTCCTAGTGCAATCTTTAACATCTAGAGGTAACAAATAGCTTTCCTATTGGTCGTTTCAAAATATTTTGAAGGTGTTTAAAATTCCATATCTCTGCAACCAATTGATTGATAATGCTGAAATTTTGCATATGGTCTTGTGATTTTTTGGTCCCAAGAAGTACATTCATTTCCTCACCAACAAACGTATAGTTTTAAATATTCTTTATTTGAAGTATACAAATTTAAGGCATTTTGGTCAAACCATATATTTGGAGGAATTACCGCTTCATATGAGTGAGCACCCACGGACTTGTCATCTTGAACGTAATGCGCGCCAATTTCCCTGTTTTAAGCACTAAAAAACACATAAAACGCGTCATAGTTATAATTTTATATCAGGTGCATCCCATTTCCTGTCGTTTTGTTGTGATTTATGTGCAACGGCGTATCCTAATTATTGGGTAATTTCGTTAAATTTGTGATCTGTTAGTCAATGGGTATAAAAATAAAGTTCCTTACATTGCAATCAGTGGCAATAAAGGTGTATAAATATTTTTGCATAGAAGTTAAGCGTGGAAAACTGTATCGAAGCATCTCAAAGCCAGAAAAGAGAACTATTCACGCATTGGGTATAAGCAAACGCTTTTTCAAACAAGTGCTTAAAGCTAACGGAGTGTCCAGTTCAATCAAGACTAGGACGCTAGGAAGAAAGAAAGTAGTAGATAGTTTTGACAAGGAAGTGATTAGAAGAGCAATTTGTAAAATGTTCGATTCCAAAGAAACTGTGACTTTAAGAAAACTGAAAATTCGACTGAGAGCAGAAAATGACATTGTTGTGTCGAAAACAACATTATGGAGAACTGTTAGAAGCATCGGTTTTACGTTTAGAAAGTACGATAGTGGTAGAAATGTCATCTGCGAGAAGCCGCACTTAGTTTCTATGAGGAGTAAATATTTACGTGAAGTACGGGAAATGCGTAACCAAGGTTATGATATTGTATTTCTAGATGAATCTTGGATAAATTCTCACCACACAAGTGCAAAGGAATGGCAGTTATCAGATGGAAGTATTAAAAGATGTGTACCCACTGGAAAAGGACAGCGTATTATAATGGCACATGCAGGCAGCCGAAAAGAAGGGTTGGTGAAAAATGCAGAACTTATATTCACCTCTAATTATACTGACAACAGGGACTATCACACCGAGATGAATGGCCATATATTTAGAGAGTGGATTGAAAATACTCTTCTTCCAATTCTAGACAGACCATCCTGTCTGGTAATGGACAACGCGTCGTACCACAACGCTATGGCAGAAGAAGACAAAATTCCTACATCTACCAGTACAAAAGATGTTATAAAGATTTGGCTAAGAAAGGAAGGAATTCCATTTAACGAGGGATTTTTGAAACCTGAATTACTGTCACTTGTTAAGAAATCGCAAAAGACCAAAGTATTCCAAATAGACAAAATCATTCAACAGCATGGTCATACGTGCTTGAGACTGCCCCCTTATCATCCACAATTAAACCCCATTGAACTCGTTTGGGCAAAAATTAAAGGGCAGGTGGCAGCTGAGAATACAAGTTTTAAACTATGCGATATAAAAGGACTGACATATGCTGCTCTATCACAGATTGACAAAGATTTTTGGTGCAAATGTGAAGATCATGTCTTAAAAGAAGAAAATGACTATTGGAAAAAAGATGGACTATCGTTCGTTCAGCCCAGATTAGTAATCAATATGTTAGACTCCTCTGATTCAGAATAAATGAAATAATAATGGACGTTTTTATATGTCCGCATGATCAATCTTTAGCTAAAGTTGATAACGTTTTGAAAATGTAAAGATTCTTGATATGTGTACTGCAGGCATGCAAAGAAACTAAATCACTTTCATATGTCTTGTTTACGTAAAATAATGAAAGTCACATGGAAAGACATAAAACGAACAATGTAGCTCTTTACAGTGAAGAGGATCCCGTGCTTACATCGGACTCTTTAGTCACATGCGTACCCATAAACAATAACTTTGCTTGATATGTCATGCTCGTTATCGCTCGCAACGGATAATTAATTTTTTTAAATGTATTCTTTGTTGTATATTGTTTAAATAGTTTTCATTAATGGAACTGTTTATACGCTGATTTGTTTTAGACCGTCTGTAAAGGCTATAACATTGACATTCTCATAGTATTTTAAAGAAAGTAAACAATAGAAAGTAAACAGTTGATAAACGCCTCCAACTTTCAAGTTGTGTAGAGACGCCTATGTCGAGAAGCTGATTTCCATTAATGTACGGTAAATTATTTTCTCCAGGAGCAAAAAGATCCGTAAATTCACTGAGATCAAAGGAAAGTGCTGCTTCATGATGAAGCATACTTCCTACATCATTAAATTTTGTGAAATCGGTGGGACCTTGGAAAAACAAGGCCAGATGCAAAAAATCAAGTTTGTAAGTGCAGGGAAAGAGGAGATATTTAATGTTAATCGTGAACATTTAGATTTGAAACGACCAATAGAGCAATCACTAATACCTTGAGGGAACAAATAAAAATGTAGAGCAAGGCCCTCTCCCCTCCCTGTTTGAAACGAACATTCTAACACGTCACACACGACACTATGTTTGAGGCGAACATTCCAACACGTCACACACGACACTATGTTTGAGGCGAACATTCCAACACGTCACACACGACACTATGTTTGAAGCGAACATTCCAACACGTCACACACGACACTATGTTTGAGGCGAACATTCCAACACGTCACACACGACACTATGTTTGAAGCGAACATTCCAACACGTCACACACGACACTATGTTTGAGGGGAACATTTCAACACGTCACACACGACACTATGTTTGAAGCGAACATTCCAACACGTCACACACGACACTATGTTTGAAGCGAACATTCCAACACGTCACACACGACACTATGTTTGAGGCGAACATTCCAGCACGTCACACACGACACTATGTTTGAAGCGAACATTCCAGCATGTCATACACGACACTATGTTTGAAGCGAACATTCCAACACGTCACACACGACACTATGTTTGAGGCGAACATTCCAGCACGTCACACACGACACTATGTTTGAGGCGAACATTCCAGCACGTCACACACGACACTATGTTTGAGGCGAACATTCCAGCACGTCATACACGACACTATGTTTGAAGCGAACATTCCAACACGTCACACACGACACTATGTTTGAGGCGAACATTCCAGCACGTCACACACGACACTATGTTTGAAGCGAACATTCCAGCATGTCACACACGACACTATGTTTGAAGCGAACATTCCAACACGTCACACACGACACTATGTTTGAAGCGAACATTCCAACACGTCACACACGACACTATGTTTGAAGCGAACATTCCAACACGTCACACACGACACTATGTTTGAAGCGAACATTCCCGCACGTCACACACGACACTATGTTTGAGGCGAACATTCCAGCACGTCATACACGACACTATGTTTGAAGCGAACATTCCAACACGTCACACACGACACTATGTTTGAGGCGAACATTCCAGCACATCATACACGACACTATGTTTGAGGCGAACATTCCAGCACGTCATACACGACACTATGTTTGAGGCGAACATTCCAACACGTCACACACGACACTATGTTTGAGGCGAACATTCCAGCACGTCATACACGACACTATGTTTGAAGCGAACATTCCAACACGTCACACACGACACTATGTTTGAGGCGAACATTTCAACACGTCACACACGACACTATGTTTGAGGCGAACATTCCAACACGTCACACACGACACCATATTTTATGTCTCACTACATCTACCTTTCTTTGTTTGGGAGATGAGTTAGTAATTAGGATGATTCCACTGGCATGGGCGGTTGAGCAATTATGGATTTTAATTCGTTTGCAGTGATACCGGGCCTTCCATAAACCAAAGAACCAAATGTAATTTATACTGGGAGTAAACAGCAATAATAAAATATAACAAAGCGAACTCTACACCCATTGATATAAAAAGAGGAGTAGGGCAGGGATGCATCCTATCACCAAGTTTGTTCAATCTATACACTGAGCAAATCTTTAAAAACATCACAGAGATGCCAGGCCTAAACATTAATGGAAAGATAATCAATAACCTAAGATATGCTGAAGATACTGTTCTACTAGCAGAAAATCCTAAAGATCTACAACAATTAATTAATGTAATAAACATGACAAGCAAAATATATGGATTATATATGAGTATCAATAATATTAAATCTATATCATAAACAAAAATAATACTCAAAACCTACAAGTGGATATCAAAGTTGAAGGAATAGACCTGGCGAGTTCAGAACTACAACTACCTTGAACATACTATAACCAGTGATGGAAAATGTAAAACTGAAATAAACAAAAGAATAGGAATGTCAAAAAAGTAATTTTAATGTCATGAAACATATACTAACATCAAAACAAATAACACTCGGGCTAAAACTAAGAATAGCAAGATATATTATATCTTCTCAACATTCCGGTATAGTGCAGACAAATGGACGTTAGACAAGAAAACAGAACAAAAAATTGAAGACTTTGAAATGTGGATTATAGAAGAATTGGATGAAAGGAAAAGAAACAAACAATGAAGTCTTAAAACAACTAAAAATGAAAAGAGAACTACTAAGCACAATTCAAATAAGACAAATGAGATTTTTGGGCCATGGTAAAAGACACAACAGCCTACTAAAAGTAATCTTGGAGGGGAAAATACAAGGTAAAAGAGGTAGAAGCAGACCAAGACTAGCATGGACGAGTAACATCAAAGATGGACAAATCAGCCTATGACAACCTGCACCATCAAAGCAAAAGACTGCGGAATGCCGTTCCATAGTAGCCAATCTTCGATGCGGATACGGCACTAAATGATGATGATGATGATATTATGTAGACATGAAGCAAATGTACATTTTGTGAATTTGAAGTATTGAAGTTTGCGTCAGCGTTTGAAAGATTTATTGTGGGCGATTATCATGGACAACGTTATGTAAATGTTGTTACGTTGAATATGAATGCCTTGTTTTGTCATATTTTGTGTTAATGTAAGATATTATCCATCTGTTACAGAGAGTTATGTGATTATTTTGTGCTTGCCGAGAATAAATTACCTTATGTTGAAGTACGCACAAGAAATGACATATTTATGTCTTCCGGCTCGGAATATCAAATTTCAGCAATTATTTTTATAATTGCTTTCCCCAGTCATTGTATGCCCTCTGTCTCCCTTTAGGGCAGCAGATGCCTAACAGATGTCTTGTTTCTTCAATGATGAATTGTCATCTACATCTTACTAAGGTTTCTTCCTCTCCTTCCAGTACCCTGCCTGCTGGGGAAGGTGATCATTACGCTCCACAACATTCTGTTTCTACAATTGATTAACAATTCTACTTTTGCCTTCCCATAATCATCATCATCATCATTGAGTGCCGTCTCCGCATCGATGGTTGGCTACTATGGAGCGCCATTCCACTCTGTCTCTTGCTTTGATGGTGCAGATTGTCATAGGTTGACTTGTCCATCTTTTGATGATACTCGTCCATGTTAGTATTGGTCTGCCTCTGCCTCTTTTACTTTGTAATTCCTCTTCCAATATTACTTTTATTAGGCTGTTGTGTCTTTTAACATGCGTCAAAAATTTCATTTGTCTTGTTCTAATTGTGTTTAGAAGTTCTCTTTTCATTTTTAGTTGTTTTAAAACTGCATTGTTTGTTTTCTTTTCCTTCTATCCAATTCTACATATTCTTCTATATATCCACATTTCAAAGTCTTCAATTTTCTGTTCTGTTTTCTTGTCTAATGTCCATGTTTCTGCACCATACAGGAATATTGAGAAGATGTAACATTTTGCTATTCTTAGTTTTAGCCCTGGTGTTATTTCTTTTGATGTTAGTATATTTTTCATGGCATTAAATTTACTTTTTGCCATACCTATTCTTTTGTTTATTTCATTTGTACATTTTCCATCATTGGTTATAACTTCCCATAATACCAGGAGACAAACAATAAAACATGAATATTATTATGGATGGAATCTTCTGATGCAATAGATCAGCGAATCATTTCAGAGGAAGAGGTATGTTTCAAACACTCGGGGAAAAAAGCACAAGTAATCAACAACAGAAAAAAGAACAATAGACAGCAAGAAAACAAAATCGAACCCGTACTCCTTTCCATAATACTACCTTTCTGGCTGATTGAATGATTGAATGATTGATTGATTTATTGATTACCCTCTTGTGCCGAATACGGCACAATGGGCAGAAGTCATAAATCTCAGTGCCCAGCTGTCCGTCGCACCCCGTTTCAGTCGCAACCCGTTTCAGTCGCAACCCATTTCATTCGCAACCTGTTTCAGTTCTTGTATGTTTATGGGACCCATAGTTGTGCCCTCTTTGATGATGGTTCTACGTAGGAGAAATTAAAGAGAAGAAAGAACAAACTTTGTCACATTCCTATTGTAGCTTATAGAGAATACAAGCTCCAGTCTATGTCTTGCTTTGAAAACTGCTATATTGTTGAGCAATATGACTTCTATCTATCCTCTCACTCAAATTTCCACAACCGCTGGTATCAGTTTGAGTTTGGCTCTTATAAAAGTTGTATAGGGACGTTCAAGGGATTCGCGAGAAAGTTTGTAAAAGCCCTCATTGTTGTAGGAGAAAAATGTGTAAACGACTTCATTGTTGTAGGAGAAAAATGTGTAAACGACTTCGTTGTTGTAGGAGAAAAATGTGTAAACGACTTCATTGTTGTAGGAGAAAAATGAGTAAACGACTTCATTGTTGTAGGAGAAAAATGTGTAAACGACTTCATTGTTGTAGGAGAAAAATGTGTAAACGACTTCGTTGTTGTAGGAGAAAAATGTGTGAAAGCACTCATTGTTTTAGGAGAAAAGTGTGTAAAAGACTTCATTTTTGTAGGAGAAAAGTGTGTAAAGGCCTTCATTGTTGTAGGAGAAAGGTGTGTAAAATCCCTCATTGTTGAAGTAAAAAAATGTGTGAAAGCCCTCATTGTTGTAGTAGAAAAGTGTGTGAAAGACCTCATTGTTGTAGTAGAAAAGTGTGTGAAAGACCTCATTGTTGTAGTAGAAAAGTGTGTGAAAGACCTCATTGTTGTAGTAGAAAAGTGTGTGAAAGACCTCATTGTTGTAGTAGAAAAGTGTGTGAAAGACCTCATTGTTGTAGTAGAAAAGTGTGTGAAAGACCTCATTGTTGTAGTAGAAAAGTGCGTGAAAGACCTCATTGTTGTAGTAGAAAAGTGCGTGAAAGACCTCATTGTTGTAGTAGAAAAGTGTGTGAAAGACCTCATTGTTGTAGTAGAAAAGTGTGAAAGACCTCATTGTTGTAGTAGAAAAGTGTGTGAAAGCCCTCATTGTTGTAGTAGAAAAGTGTGTGAAAGACCTCATTGTTGTAGTAGAAAAGTGTGTGAAAGACCTCATTGTTGTAGTAGAAATGTGTGTGAAAGACCTCATTGTTGTAGTAGAAAAGTGTGTGAAAGACCTCATTGTTGTAGTAGAAAAGTGTGTGAAAGACCTCATTGTTGTAGTAGAAAAGTGTGTGAAAGACC
This sequence comes from Megaustenia siamemsis, assembly GCA_032433765.1. Taxonomy (NCBI): domain Eukaryota; kingdom Metazoa; phylum Mollusca; class Gastropoda; order Stylommatophora; family Ariophantidae; genus Megaustenia; species Megaustenia siamemsis. The sequence goes on from JAVIAB010000001.1 coordinate 78,056,397, forward strand.
TCATTGTTGTAGTAGAAAAGTGTGTGAAAGCCCTCATTTTTGTAGTAGAAAAGTGTGTAAAAGCCCTCATTGTGGTAGGAGAAAAGTGTGTGAAAGCCCTCATTGTGATAGGAGAAAAGCGTGTAAAAGCCCTCATTGTGGTAGGAGAAAAGTGTGTGAAAGACCTCATTGTGGTAGGAGAAAAGTGTGTGAAAGCCCTCATTGTGGTAGGAGAAAAGTGTGTGAAAGCCCTCATTGTGGTAGGAGAAAAGTGTGTGAAAGCCCTCATTGTGGTAGGAGAAAAGTGTGTGATAGCCCTCATTGTTGAAGTAGAAAAATGCTGGTTGTTGAGTGAGGTTTATATTGGTTATTGAGTGAGGTTTATATTGGTTATTGAGTGAGGTTTATGTTGGTTGTTAAGTGAGGTTTATATTGGTTATTGAATGAGGTTTATGTTGGTTGTTGAGTGAGGTTTATGTTGGTTGTTAAGTGAGGTTTATATTGGTTATTGAATGAGGTTTATGTTGGTTGTTGAGTGAGGTTTATATTGGTTGTTGAGCGAGGTTTATGTTGGTTGTTGAGTGAGGTTTATGTTGGTTGTTGAGTGAGGTTTATATTGGTTGTTGAGTGAGGTTTATGTTGGTTTTTTGAGTGAGGTTTATGTTGGTTGTTGAGTGAGGTTTATATTGGTTGTTGAGTGAGGTTTATGTTGGTTGTTGAGTGAGGTTTATGTTGGTTGTTGAGCGAGGTTTATGTTGGTTGTTGAGTGAGGGAGGTTTATGTTGGTTGTTGAGTGAGGTTTATGTTGGTTGTTGAGCGAGGTTTATGTTGGTTGTTGAGTGAGGGAGGTTTATGTTGGTTGTTGAGTTGAGCTTACTTTAAAGAAACTTTGTGCCTTCAGTGTGCATGATTAAGTGGGAGTGAAAGTGTATTTATGTGCATGTATGTGGTTAATCGTACACGTTTATTCGTGACCACATATATGCATGTTAATGGATATGTATGTTTATGGTTATATGTGATTTGTGTATGGTTTTCTCTATTAAAATTATTGGTTTTCAACGTAATTTTGTGCAAATACGTGTATGTAATAGTGCATTTGGTTATGAGCCTGTGGGCTTGCGGTATGGTTCTGTGTAATCCTATGTGTGTGATAACGTATGTGTCAGTATGCGTACCTCCGTATGTGTACGTGTAAGTATGCATACATCTGTATGTTTTTCAGTATGCATACCTCAGTATGTATGAAAGTGTGCATTCCTCCCCTCTATGTGTGTATATGTATATCAGCATGCGTGTTTTAATGTCAGTTATGTAGATCAAATTATTGATTACATGAGAGTCGTGTTAAACGTTTTTGCAGTTACTTCATCATCATCAAGTACCGGGCCTGCTGGCGTAGGTGATCATGTCTCTCCACAACTTTCGATCTCGACAGTTATTTATCATTTCTGTTGTTGAACTTCTGCCAAACCATTCTCTTAAGTTGTCTTGTATTTTTTTCTCTTTCCTTCCCTCTATCTCTTCGTCCTTCAATATTTCCAGTTGTTTCAATATATTCCAGTTCTTCTCTTCTCATTACATGGCCAAAAAATGATGATTGTTTCTTCTTATTATTCAAAATTAGCTCTATTTTTGCTTTGGCCTCTTTGAAACATTTTTATTACTCTTCTTACCTGGCCATGGTATTCTCAATATTCTTTTGTAAAACCACATTGCTACAGACTTCAGTGATTTTCTTGTATGTTGTCCTATTGTCCACGATTCACAACCATATGTTAAGACTGGCTTTACATAACATATAAGAACTCTTTTTCTTGTTTCTATTGTCAAAAATGGACTGCATAGTATCTTCCTCGTTTTTTTTTAAAGTTGCTTTTGCCTGAGCCATTCTGCATCTCACCTCGGTTGTACATCTTCCGTCTGAGGTTAACAAAGTTCCCAAATATTTAAATTCAATTACCTGTATTAATATTGTTCCACTTGTCTTTATTTTGCACTGAGGTGATGTCTTTTTCTTTATTGTTACCATTACTTCTATCTTTCTGCTATTAAGGCTGAGTCCTTTATTTTTTTCTTCTACGGATTTTTGACGGTTACACACATATAGTATTGACATAAGGCACCGTAGATGTTGATTAGGGCAGAGCTTTATGTACAGGCTCAGCGGTGAGTTGTCCTGATGATGGGAATAGAACATTCTAAAATAATCAGTATCGTTCAGCGACACTGGAGTCAATATTTAAGAAATCTGTGAGAACCTTAAGATAGATCATTCAGAGTGTAAGGGGACAGCGTGTGTTTTTGGAGGAGAAAAGTTCGATGAAGAGTTTATTTTATTTTTGGAGAGATCAGAGCTTGTTTGAGAGTTCAGGGCTATGTTTATATAGATTGTAATGGGGAAAGGGTTATCGGTGGTAGATTATGCAGAGAGGTTATTTTATTTTGTATGTGATTTATTGTTTGCTAAATAAATTGTGCTGATTTTCTTACGTTATTTTGTATGTGATTTATTGTTTGCTAAATAAATTGTGCTGATTTTCTTACGTTATTTTGTATGTGATTTATTGTTTGCTAAATAAATTGTGCTGATTTTCTTACGTTATTTTGTATGTGATTTATTGTTTGCTAAATAAGTTGTGCTGATTTTCTTACGGAACCTGGGGAGAATCATTCCACCGGCAGTTGCCTCAGACACAATAAAATTACCACTATCAATATATATAGTTTGTTTTATCCACAGCCGGTCATAACCAAAATGTTTGTGTAATGGCAGACTTGTATACACAAGCCAGACATTTATCCAGATGAGTATGTGAAGTGTAACTAGGCGTCTGTGTAATATATTTGTGAACATAATCAAGAATGCGTCTTCTAGTCATCGCATGAAATGTTGTTGGCAGATCACTGTCTCATGCATACCTCTATGTGTGTTTGTATGTCCGTGCACATACTCCTTTCGCGTATGTATCATTGTGTTTTTGTATGTATATATAGATGTATACATTTGCATGTGGCTTACTGTGTTTCTTGTTTATACATGTTTTACTTTACGTGTGTATGTGTTTTTTTTTAAGTTTTTGACTTGCTATATGTGTATCGCCTTTTACTTTCAAAATTGTATGTGAATGTTTTCATAATTCGTAAATCTACACAGTTCATGCAAAAGAGTTAAAAATTAAAACTATAAAGTTTATGCTGAAAGCTATAAAGCTGATATTAAAAACTATAAATCTGCTAATGCCAGATAGCTGACACGTCAAGGGTTTCCCAGACAAAGAAAGATGGAAAGTAGGAGGTGTAAAAGGGAACGCTTCAAGAAAGTAAAGAAAGGGCTGACACACACAAAAAAAGGTCTATTTTTTCAGGCTGATAAAATAGCAGCAGACTTTCATGTTCGTAAATATGTCTATGTTCCTTAGGTTCATTAGCGGTTTTAGTAGCTCGAGAGGGAGAGAAGTGGGTTATAAGAGTGGATAAAAATAGTTAGAGAAAGGGGTTATAAGAGTGGATAAAAATAGTGAGAGAAAGGGGTTATAAGAGTGGATAAAAAAATAGGGAGAGAAGTGGGATATAAGAGTGGATAAAAATAGTGAGAGAAAGGGGTTATAAGAGTGGATAAAAAATAGTGAGAGAAAGGGGTTATAAGAGTGAATAAAAAATAGGGAGAGAAGTGGGATATAAGAGTGGATACAAAATAAGGAGAGAAGTGGTTTATAAGAGTGAATAAAAAATAAGGAGAGAAGTGGATTATAAGAGTGGATAAAAAATAAGGAGAGAACTGGTTTATAAGAGTGGATAAAAATATAGGGAGAAAAGTGGGTTATAAGAGTGGATAAAAATATAGGGAGTGAAAAATGGTGATAGAAAGTGGTGAAATATAATAGTGATGATATGTGGAGAATTAGAGTGAGACAGACAATTCAATGTGTGTGTGTGTGTGTGTGTGTGTCTGTGTCTGTGTCTGTGTGTGTGTGTCTGTGTGTGTGTGTGTGTCTGTGTGTGTGTCTGTGTGTGTGTGTAAGTGAGAAATCAGTAGAAGAAAGAAGAAAATTAGAGAAAGTAAGTGGGATAGAGAGAGAGGGGTGAGGTTAAAGAGTATGAGGGAAGGGAAGGGAGGGACAGAGACAGAGTGAGAAAGAGATTGATAAGTTTGTTAGAGAAAGGTATTTGAAAAGGAAGAGAGAAGACGGAGAGATGGTGTGAAATGAGATGGGACGTTGAGCAGGTGACGATGACAGTGAAGAAGAATGAGAGGTGTTGAACAAGGTGGAAAATGGGAAAGGTTGAAGCCGATTGGGAATGAGAGAAGGGAGAAAGAAAGTGAAAGAGCTTCTTTATCTTTCTTTCCTCATTTGCTTTTCAGCATCAAGGGGAGATATAATTTGCAGTCTTCTCCTATTCTGTTCGCCTCTGCCGCTGTTATGTTTCCTAATGTTTCTAATATTCCGTCAATCCATCTTTTTCGTGGTCGGCCTTTGGATCTGGTGTTCTCTCAACATTTATTGAAGGCTTGTTTTTTTGTGTTTTGATCATCCTGCCATGTCACGAGGCCAACTATTTTTCTCTGTCGTTTCTTTATATATTCTATGGCGGGGGCTATTCCTAGCTTTTTCTCAGTTTTTCATTTTTGATCATATCTCTCACACTGTTTCCTGTCATTCGTCTAACACATTTCATCTCTGTAGGGATTATTTTTCTATTTGTTTTTGCTTCTAGGGTCCAGGTCTGTCATTGGTAAGACAACGTTGGGATGAAGATTGTATTACATAATGCCCGTTTTACTCTTAGTTATTTCCTTGTTGGACAATAGTGGTGATAGCTGTCTAATGACTTGACAAGCTTTTTGCATCTTGATTCTATTTCTGCTATTTGTGAATTATCGTTTGTCACTAAACTTCCTAGGTATTTGAATTCCTCTACTTGTTTTAGTTGCCTGCCTTCTATAGTTATGTTGATATTCTGTTTCTCTTTTGAGATATTCATGACTTCTATTTTGTTGACGTTGATTTTCATGTTGTATTTTTTGCCTGTGCTGTTGTGTCTATTAAAGTGTTTTTGTAGATCTTTCATTTTTCCATGTCTTAGTTCCTGAGCGTATGCTCGTTGATCTCCTCTGTCTCTGATGGGTTAGCTAACTTGCATATATAGTTCATGTTTATAATAGACCGAAAGGGGGGATAATACGTACCCGATCTAACTTCGAAGTGGTCTGTTTAATCTGCTGCATTTCTGACTGTGCAGCTGCTGTTGATGTAGTGACTTTTAATTATAGTCCGTTCAGATTCGTTTGCCGAGATGTTATGATTTATAATTCAAAAAGTTCTTGATGATTTCACATGATTTTTGGCATACGGTGTTAAAATGTCCATGTCACGAGAACATATGTTTTACTCGATGTCTAGCTATAACGGTTTTCTTAAAGCGGCGAATTCCTTTGATCTTTGCCCATGTAACTATTATTTTGACCCTAATCAAAATGTTTTACAGTAATCTAGTGCAACGATGACCTATAGGCGTGTCCATAAAATTGTACTTGGTGGCAAGTATACAAATTTTAAATTATATATAGAACTTTTGTTCGTAGAGTCAATTTGATATAGTTCCATGCTCTTGGTGTGAGTTTCCCAAATGTTGTCGCTGCCTTTCAAATACGTACATTTAGTTCCTCATCTAAGGAAAGTGTGGCTGTAATAGTGGATCCAAGATAGCTGAACTTCTGTACTGACTCAAGCAGGCTTCCATTCAAAGTAATGGTTGTTGGTTTGCTTATAACATATTTTTGATTGCTTGGGTGGTCTTGAACAATAAACTGTTTAACAAATCAACTAGGAAATATTGCAAATCAAACTATTTATCTGTAGACTTAATCAGAGTAATGATCATTCAGAATCAGACGAGTCAAATAGGTCGATTACTGCTTTTGGCTGAACAAACAACAAACCATCGTTTTTCCAATATTCCTCTTCTTGTCGTAACACATGATCCTCACATTTTACCCAGTAGTCTTTATTTATATTTGATAGAGCCTGATTTGTAAGTGTCTCAACATCGCATAATTTGAAAGTTTTATTTGTATATGCTACGTGTCCTTTAACTTTTGCCCAAACTAGTTCTATAGGATTTAAGTGTGCATGGTATGGAGGTAGTCTCAAACATCTATGGCCATGTTCTTGAATTAACTTGTCTATTTTAAATATCTTTGTACGTTGTGTCTGTTTTACAAGGCTAAGCAATTCGGGTTTCAAGTAGCTGTCGTTAACTTGTATGTGTTCTTTTATGAGCCACGTTTTGATTGCATCTTTTGTACTTGATGATGTTGGGATTCTATCTTCTACGTTAACTACGTTATGGTATGAAGCATTGTCCATTATCAGACAAGAAGGTCGATCTAATATTGGAAGGATACTTTTCTCGATCCAGTCTTTAAATATGTGCCCATTCATTTCGGAGTGGTAGTCTCTATTGTCTATGGATTTTGAAATGAAAACGAGATGAGCATTCTGCAACAACCCATTATGTCTGCTACCTGCATGTGCAACTATCAAACGTTGCCCTTTACTGCATTATATATTTGTTATACCAACATGAAGATAATATGGATAGTGCCGCCTCCTTTCTGTAAATATTGAGATTTGCCTCTGAATTATGACTCGAACTCGAGTCTACGGCCGTGATTTTGACGTCACATAATTTCCGCTTTCGGCTAAAATGTCATTTTGTGCTAAACGGGAAATTTCATATGTAACATTTCTTTATAAAAATTTATAGTGGAAACATAACTATTTTAGGACGGTGCGCATTCAGCCGTGAAGGTCATGTCTATATGTTAAAGAATCAGCTGTGAGATGTAAGCATCTACATAATCCCGCCGGTGTTTATAATATCGATTAACTTTTTTTTAATATAGGTTAAATAAGGCATCTTTGAAACTGGATCACATTTCTTTGATAAAAAAATATTTTTATAGCGACATTAGTATTCTAAACCTAACTTCAAAAGATCAATGCAAATGAACAATAAGTTTTTGAAAAAAATAAATTAATGTCTAGGCAAACGAATCTGAACGGACTATAGGTTGGTTATATATTGGCTTACTCCGTATGTTGTTAGTATCTCCCACAGTTGTTCTCTGTTATATATTGGCTAACTCCGTATGTTGTTAGTATCTCCCACAGTTGTTCTCTGTTATATGTTGGCTTACTCCGTATGTTGTTAGTATCTCCCACAGTTGTTCTCTGTTATATGTTGGCTTTCTCCGTATGTTGTTAGTATATCCCACAGTTGTTCTCTGTTAGATGTTGTCTTACTCCGTATGTTGTTAGTATCTCCCACAGTTGTTCTCTGTTAGATGTTGTCTTACTCCGTATGTTGTTAGTATCTTCCACAGTTGTTCTCTGTTAGATGTTGTCTTACTCCGTATGTTGTTAGTATCTTCCACAGTTTTTCTCTGTTAGATGTTGTCTTACTCCGTATGTTGTTAGTATCTCCCACAGTTGTTCTCTGTTAGATGTTGTCTTACTCCGTATGTTGTTAGTATCTCCCACAGTTGTTCTCTATTAGATGTTGGCTTACTCCGTATGTTGTTAGTATCTCCCACAGTTGTTCTATATTAGATATTGGCTTACTCCGTATGTTGTTAGTATCTCCCACAGTTATCCTCTGTTATATGTTGGCTTACTCTGTATGTTGTTAGTATCTCCCACAGTTGTCCTCTGTTTAGAGAAAGATCTAGTCGAGGAATTGTGACATGAAGATGTCGTAGTGGAGATGGACATATAGTTTCACTGTCACGACATTCAGAGGCCAGCGTTTTTATCACTATCATTACGTTTTCCAAACTTCATCTGGCTCGAACAGAGAGCGCCAAGCTGCGTTTTGAACCATCATGCTTCAGCGGTGTCCGTGAGAATTAGAGGGGAGAATTAAATAGATATGAACAAGTTATCATCATACGCCTCAGAACAGGACACAATCGACTCCATAGTCACATGTATACAAAATTCAAGATCGGCACCTCAACTACATGTACATGTTGACAGATGCCCAAACTGCTGAACACATGCTTCAAAACTGCACTGAATATAGTAGACTGAGGAAAATCCATTGGCCCATAGATACAACACTACAGACAAAACTTTATAGGGCCACTGCAAGAATTACAAAAGACAGTAAAATGTATAAAGGAAACGACATTGCAGATATAGACAATACTTCGGGCGAACGAAAGATAGATAGAGGGGACAATAAAAAATATGAAGCGAAAGAGAAGAAGAAAAGGGGAGGCATAGACTAAGAGAGAGTTCATTTCTCTTGTCATTGATTTGATGTTATCGTCCTCGTCACGTGGTTATTGTGTCTTCACATTTAAACTTGGAGAAATGGGGGTCGGGTGGATGGGGAATGGACTTTTGATGAGTAAGGGATGGACGTTTGTCTGTCTGCGGACTTGTGGACGTGTTTGTAAAGGGGCAGAGGAGAGGGGGCTGAATCCAACAAAGATGCAAGATCTGAGCAATTAAACATAGAATAAAGATCTGAACAATTCAACATAGAATAAAGATCTGAACAATTCAACATAGAATAAAGATCTGAGCAATTCAACATAGAATAAAAATCTGAATAATTCAACATAGAATAAAGATCTGAGCAATTCAACACAGAATAAAGATCTGAACAATTCAACATAGAATAAAGATCTGAATAATTCAACATAGAATGAAGATCTGAACAATTCAACATAGAATAAATATCTGAACAATTCAACATAGAATGAAGATCTGAACAATTCAACATAGAATGAAGATCTGAACAATTCAACATAGAATGAAGATCTGAACAATTCAATAAAGATGTTGTTGTTGACGGAATGCCACGAGTTGATGCGGGCATGTTGCCCTTTGAATCATAAGATGTGGCGGGTCGTAGTGGTTTTCTTGACATTCCCGGCTCTTACTGGAGAGGTTGGATTTCGTCTGTCCCAGGCTATGCTGGGAAACTACTAGTCCAGCCCAGAGGTACCGCAATACTGGGTCCTCTATATCAGTAACAGCCACCACTACGGGGAACACGGCGATCCTAGCTTCTGTTAGCCAGTCTGGTTTGACGCAGACTGTTTCCAGGGGAGACCACGAGGAGGTAGAACTGCTAGGTCTTGGTCAGCTGATGGAGCGCCGACACTGCTATTGCGACCGCAGGTCGCAGTCGCTTCTCCTCCCCCTCAATAAAGATGCAAGATCTGAACAATTCAATAAAGATTCAAGATCTGAACAATTCAATTAAGATGCAAGATCTGAACAATTCAACAATGATTCAAGGTCTGAACAATTCAACATAGAATGAAGATCTGAACAATTCAATAAAGATGTAAGATCTGAACAATTCAATAAAGATGTAAGATCTGAACAATTCAATAAAGATGTAAGATCTGAACGATTCAACAAAGATGTAAGATCTGAACGATTCAACAAATATGTAAGATCTGAACGATTCAACAAAGATGTAAGATCTGAACAATTCAACAAAGATGCAAGATCTGAACAATTCAACAAAGATGCAAGATCTGATCAATTCAACAAAGAAACGAGATCTGAACAATTCAATAAAGATGCAAGATCTGAACAATTCAAAAAGATGTAAGATCTGAACAATTCAATAAAGATGTAAGATCTGAACAATTCAATAAAGATGCAAGATCTGAACAATTCAATAAAGATGCAAGATCTGAACAATTCAATAAAGATTTAAGATCTGAACAATTCAATAAAGATGCAAGATCTGAACAATTCAATAAAGATGTAAGATCTGAACAATTCAATAAAGATGCAAGATCTGAACAATTCAATAAAGATGTAAGATCTGATCAATTTAAAAAAGAAGCGAGATCTGAACAATTCAATAAAGAAGCAAGATCTGAACAATTCAATAAAGATGTAAGATCTGAACAATTCAACAAAGATGCAAGATCTGAACAATTCAAAAAGATGTAAGATCTGAACAATTCAAAAATATGTATGATCTGAACAATTCAATAAAGATGCAAGATCTAAACAATTTAATAAAGATGCAAGATCTGAACAATTCAATAAAGATGCAAGATCTGAACAATTCAACAAAGATGCAAGATCTGAACAATTCAATAAAGATGTAAGATCTGATCAATTTAACAAAGAAGCGAGATCTGAACAATTCAATAAAGAAGCAAGATCTGAACAATTCAATAAAGATGTAAGATCTGAACAATTCAACAAAGATGCAAGATCTGAACAATTCAAAAAGATGTAAGATCTGAACAATTCAAAAATATGTATGATCTGAACAATTCAATAAAGATGCAAGATCTGAACAATTCAATAAAGATGTAAGATCTGAACAATTCAATAAAGATGCAAGATCTGAACAATTCAATAAAGATGTAAGGTCTGAACAATTCAATAAAGATGCAAGATCTGAACAATTCAATAAAGATGCAAGATCTGAACAATTCAATAAAGATGCAAGATCTGAACAATTCAATAAAGATGCAAGATCTGAACAATTCAATAAAGATGTAAGGTCTGAACAATTCAATAAAGATGCAAGATCTGAACAATTCAATAAAGATGTAAGGGTATGATCTCTCTGCATATGGAAATGAAGAGAGGAAAGAGGAAAGGGGGACTGGTGACGGGTCAGGAATCCATATTTGTCCCTAGTCGTTGGTCAAAACGGTAGCGCTCAGTTTGATGGCAGAGTGGTGGCGATAGAGTAGTGGCGGTGGCGGCAGAGTGGTGGCGGTGGCAACAGCAGAGTAGCGACAGAGTGGCGAACCTGGCGGCAGAGTGGTTGCGGTGGGGGAGGCATCAGAGTGGCGTAGAGTGATTGCGGTGGCGGCAGAGTAGTGGCGGTGGTCGAGAGTGGTTGCGGTGACGGTAGAGTGTTTGCGGTGGCGGCAGAGTGATTGCGGTGGCGGCAGAGTGGTTGCGGTGGCAGCAGAGTGGTTGCGGTGGTGACAGAGTGGTTGCGGTGGCAGCAGAGTGATTGCGGTGGCAGCAGAGTAGTGGCGGTGGTCGAGAGTGGTTGCGGTGACGGTAGAGTGTTTGCGGTGGCGGCAGAGTGATTGCGGTGGCGGCAGAGTGGTTGCGGTGGCAGCAGAGTGGTTGCGGTGGTGACAGAGTGGTTGCGGTGACGGTAGAGTGTTTGCGGTGGCGGCAGTGTGGTTGCGGTGGCAGCAGAGTGGTTGCGGTGGCGGTAGAGTACTGGCGATGGCAGGAGAGTGGCGACAGAGTGGCTGCGTTTGCGGCTGGCTGTAACAATCTAAATACAAGATACAATAACAAGCAATCATGTGGTTCAGTCACGTTCTCAACCAGACCAGAAACGAGTAAACAGATACACTGCTAGTCTTGTGCACAGTATATCTTCACTGGCAGATTAATAACAACAAATTGTTGGATATTTTTTTTTATTTGTATGATTACCCTACTCTATCGTCTTGAAACATACAGGGAGAAAGTCAGAGATTATTTCTGAAATAACAATAAATCTAAGATATCAGTGACTCTCGCCAACGTGAAGCCGCCTATATCAAGTCTCGTTGAGTCTTTCGTTTGATGTTACCCAACCATCTGACTCACGCCCACGTGCTCGTTTTTCTTTTATCTCCACATCTTTAATATACGGCCTTTGGCGACTTGACAGTCAGATGGTAGCTAGCAATCAGGATTAGTAAGTAGGTTGATAGAATATCAGTGTCTCGTGCTGGATGCTGCGATAGCTCAGTGGTTAGTGAGCTGGACTACAAAGGACAGGAGGTAGGGTTCGATCCCAACCGACGGCTTCCGGTTTCACTCAGCCTTAAATGGGTACCGAATTTTTTTTTTCTGGGAAAGTAAAGCGGCACGGGTGTAATACTGACCACATTACCCCAAAATCCATGTGCCGAAGGTCTGTAAAATGTATGGTCACTAACACCATATTCTCTATACGCTACTTGGCGTGACGGGGGCTCTTTACTTTTTTTTGTTATGCTGGATGCCGTTTTACTGAATAGTTTCTCTCGTGGATGAATCTGCCAATATTAGATAGATAGATTCGAACGCAGAATGAACGCGATTTATTTGTGGTGTCTGTCTTCGTCTTCTTCACTCCTGCGCCTTTAATCGTGTGATTTTGGTATCAACGCTGCCATGAATTTTGCCGTGCCGTGTTTTAGTTTTGTTCTCCTTCTACTATTCTTTTCAATTCTATTCATGAAATCAGTTTCATTAAGGAATTCCTCATATCCGCTCCACAACTTGTCACAGCATTTCCCAAAATCCATTGATAAAATTCGGTTGACAAGGTTGTTTCTTGAACGTCCTACTCGACATCACAAGCGACGATTCCAGACCTCCTTAGTCACCTTTATCACAACGCGCCTGGCAGGTCACAGTGGCTTGATTCTCTTCTCCCCTCAACGTGGGCGTGCTGGTAGCCACAGTTTTTCTCCATGTGGTCTAATCTTATGCCAGACTTTCCCAGTTTATTTCGCTGATAGAGAATTCACTAACGGAATCCCAACATCCTTATATCTTAGCACTGGTCTGCCCTTTGGCCTCTTTCCGTCCCTAAGTTCGTCATACAATATTTGTTTATAAATACGAATGATTTCCACTCTTCTAACATGACCCAGCCACCTCAGTCTCCGACTGCTAAGTAATTCCACGATAGATGAGAGATTGGCTCGTTGTAAGACATTAGCGTGGGTTACTTTGTCATGTCATTTGATGTCAATTATCTTGCGAGAGCAACGCACATGAAAGCTATTTAACCGTTTCCCATCTATTAGTGAATTATTTTCCGTGACGTGGGAGCCGTGCTCTTTGTCTCCAAAAAAAAAGTAAGCACAAAGAGCATTAAAACATAATTAGATTAATAGGCGTAGATGGATGGAAGCCACTTAACGCCCCGTCTAGCCTCGCCTTTTTTTCATATTTACGCCGTTGATTAAACTCGAACATGATATTCCATAATCTGACTCGTCCACCATGGCTAAATGATAACAAGATGGAATCGTGGGTCTGGTTTTCTGTTGGCCGTCAAAATATGCAGATAATTGGGGTTCGTGGATAACTGCACGTGATTTATGTATAGGGTTGGGGGGGGGGTGGAGGGGTTGTGGTTTTTTTTTCTGTTGGTGAGTCAGTTTGGGTCATGAATCGGGGTTTGGACTATGATAGTATCAGATGTGATACGTCAGTTTTGAGGTCGTTGATAGAGTACTGTCCGTTATTGAAACCTGTGGACAGGCTAAGGGTGTTGGAAATTGGTTATGTTTGTTGTTCCTGCAGTGACATTAGTTATTGTTATGTTTGTGTTATAGCTATGTTAATATTAGAGAATGTTGTGATTGTACTTCTGGTTGTTGCTATGATTGTGCTTTTTATTATTTTTATTTAATGTATTTGCTATATTGATATTTGTAGTTGCTATATTTATATTCACAGAGGTGCCAGGCCTAAATATTAAAGAAAGATAATCAATAAGCTAAGATATGCTGATGATACAGTACTACTAGCAGAAAATCCTAAAGATCTACAACAATTACTTAATGAAAAAAACATGGCAAGCAAAAAATATGGACTAGATATGAATATCAAAAAGACTAAAACTATGATCATAAACAAAGAAAATTCCCAAGATCTATATTTAAATATCAAAGTTGAAGGAATACATCTGGAGACAGTTCAGAGCTACAACTACCTGGGACATACTATAACGAGTGATGGAAAATGTACAACTGAAATAAACAAAAGAATAGGAATGGAAAAAAGTAATTTTAATGCCATGAAAAATATACTAACATCAAAAGAAATAACACCAGGGCTAAAACTAAGAATAGTAAAATGTTACATCTTCTCAATATTCCTGTATGGTGCAGAAACATGGACATTAGACAAGAAAACAGAACAGAGAATTGAAGCCTTTGAAATGTGGATTTATAGAAGAATAGGTAGAATTGGACGGAAAGAAAAGAAAACAAACGATGAAGTTTTAAAACAACTACAAATGAAAAGCGAACTACTAAACACAATTAGAACAAGACAATTAAAATGTTTGGGGCATGTTAAAAGACACAACAGCATAATATAAGTAATATTGGAAGGGAAAATACAAGGTAAAAGAGGCAAAACAAGACTAACATGGACGAGTAACATCAAAAGATGGACAAGTCAACCTATGACAGTCTGCACCATCTAAGCAAGAGAGTGGAATGGCGCACTATGATAGCCAACCTTCGATGCGGAGATGGCACTCTATGATGATGATAATATTTATATTTGTAGTTGCAATGTTCATATTTGTAGTTGCTATGTTAATATTTGTAGTTGCTATGTTAATATTTGCAGTTGGTATGATTACATTTGTAGTTGCTATGTTAATATTTGTAGTTGCTATGTTAATATTTGTAGTTGCTATGATTACATTTGTAGTTGCTATGTTAATATTTGTAGTTGCTATGTTAATATTTGCAGTTGCTACTTTAATATTTGTAGTTGCTATGTTAATATTTGTAGCTGCTATGATTACATTTGTAGTTGCTATGTTAATATTTGTATTTGCAATGTTAATATTTGTAGTTGCTATGTTAATATTTGTAGTTGCTATGTTAATATCTGTAGTTGCTATGATTACATTTGTAGTTGCAATGTTCATATTTGTAGTTGCTATGTTAATATTTGTAGTTTCTATGTTAATATTTGCAGTTGCTATGTTAATATTTGTAGTCGCTATGTTAATATTTGTAGTTGCTATGTTAATATTTGCAGTTTCTATGTTAATATTTGCAGTTGCTATGTTAATATTTGTATTTGCTATGTTAATATTTGTATTAGCTATGTTAATATTTGCATTTTATATGTTAATATTTATATTCGCTATGTTAATATTTGTAGTTGCTATGTTAATATTTGCAGTTGCTATGTTAATATTTGCAGTTGCTATGTTAATATTTGCAGTGGCTATGTTAATATTTGCAGTTGCTATGTTAATATTTGCAGTGGCTATGTTAATATTTGTAGTTGCTATGTTAATATTTGTATTTGCTATGATTACATTTGTAATTCCTATGTTTATGTCTGTAGTTCCTATGTTAATATTTGCAGTTGCTATGTTAATATTTGTAGTTGCTATGTTAATGTTTGAAGTTGCTATGTTAATATTTGTAGTTGCTATGTTAATATTTGTAGTTGCTATGTTAATATTTGATGTAGCTATGTTAATATTTGTAGTTGATATGTTAATATTTGTCTTCTTCGTTTGCCTCCCAGTGGAGCATAGGTCTTCAACAAACACGTTCCAAGTCGCTCTGTTTATTGCCATTCTTTTAAGATCATTCCATGTCTTCCCCATCATCTTCATCTCTGCTTCTGTCTGTCTTCTCCAAGAATTCCTTGGTCTTCCTCTTTGTTTTTTCCCCTGGGGATTCCAAAAAAGAGCCTGTTGTGTAATACTCTCAGTTGGCTTCCGTAGTGTGTGTCCTATCCAGCGCCATCGTCTTCGCAGTATCTCTTTATCCACTGGTATTTGACTGGTACATTTCCATAATTCTATGTTAGATGATTTTTTTCTGCAATTTCCATCCTTTTATTCTGCGTAAGCGTCCATTAATGAAAGTCTGTATCTTCGTGATTGTCATTTTTGTTGTTCTCCATGTTTCACAGCCATATAATAGGATTGACTTAACATTGGTTTTGAAAATTTTTATTTTCGTATTTAACCTAATTTCTTTGGATTTCCATATGTTTCCCAGTGCAACAAAAGCTCCTAATGCTTTTGATATCCTTATTTTGGTATCATTTTCTGTTCCTCCCTCTTTATCTATATACTACCCAGATATATGTAAGATTGTACGTCTAGTAGAGGTATTTCTCCTAATTTTATTTGGTTATTGCCAACTGCATTAATTCTCATAATGTTGGTCTTATCTCTTAATTTTCAGTCCTAGCTGTTGTAATCTTTCATCAAGTATGTTCATTTTATCCTGCATCTGTTGATGGCCTTGTGATATGAGAGCTATGTCATCAGCAAAATCTAAATCTTAATATTTGTATTTATGTTTATATTTATATTTGCGGTTCTTGCTATGCTTTGTTTGTGCTTGTTGTTGACTCTGTCATTCAATTTATGGTTGTTAATGTGACAATGTTTTGACTGTGAAATTATTGTGTTTATAATATGACATTATAACGTATGACATCCGTCTTTTTCGTGGTCGGCCCTTGGATCTGATGTTCTCGCAACGTCTATTGTAGGCTCGTTGTGTTTTTATATTTCTGTCTTATCACGTGGCCAAACCATTTTTTTTCTTTTGTTTCTTTATGTACTCTATGTACGGAATTATTCATAGCTTTTTTCTCAGTTCTTTATTTCGGATCTCATCTCTCAGGCTGTTTCCTGTCATTTGCCTAACGCATTACATCTCTTTAGAGGCTATTTTTCTTTTAGTTCTTGCATCTAGGATCCAGGTATGGCATTGGTAGCACAACGTTGGGATGAAGATTTTATTGTATAGTGCCAGTTTTGTCCCTAGAATTATTTCCTTGTTAGACAATATTGATGAAAGCTGCCCAATGATTTGACATGTTTTGCTGCATCTTAAGTCTATTTCTGTTGTTTGTGAATTGTCATGAGGTACTAGACTTCCTATATAATTAATTCCTCCACTTGTTTAGTTCCATCCATCATTATGTTGATATTCTGTTTCTCTTTTTTGCGATATAAGTTTCGAGAGAGATAAAGATAAAAATAGTGACAAAAAGTTAAAAAGACAAAAATAGTGAGAGTGATAAAGATAGAAATGGTGGGGGAAATAATGATGGAAATAGTGAGAAAAAGATAAACAATAGTGAGAGAGATAAAGATACACAACAGTGAGAGAGATGAATATAAACAATAGTGAGAGAGATAAATATAAACAATAGTGAGAGAGATAAAGATAGACAATAGTGAGTGAGATAAAGATAAACAATAGTGAGAGAGATAAAGATACACAACAGTGAGAGAGATAAATATAAACAATAGTGAGAGAGATAAATATAAACAAAAGTGAGAGAGATAAAGATAAACAGTAGTGAGAGAGATAAAGATAAACAATAGTGCGAGAGAGATAAAGATAAACAATAGTGAGAGAGATAAAGATAAACAATAGTGCGAGAGAGATAAAGATAAACAATAGTGAGAGAGATAAGAATAACGACTGTGAAATAATGATGACGATAAAAATGGGGAGCTTGATAAAGATATAAATGGTGTGAGAGATCAAGATAGTTGTAGTGCCAGAGAAGTAAAGATATATATATTAAGTAGCTTTTAAAGGCGCCTGTCCTGTCTCATAGTAGCCGGTATTTGGGCAAGACAAATCTGTTTGACAGTATAAATATGCTCGTCCCATCTCTTCACACATTGGTCGCGTCGGTATGTCAGAGAAAGAGTTTAATTGGATAATCTTTACTTCAATAAAATAATAAAATGAAACACGGGGCATTTCCAGTAGAATAAGGCAGATATGTCTTAAACAGTAAGTCTTAGATAAGATATATCGTAATAGGCAGGCGAATGATAAGACAGATATATCTTAAACATCAGGTCTTTGATAAAAAATATATTTTAAATAATAGGTCTTTGATAAAGATATAGCTTAAATAACAGGTATTTGATAAAGATATATTTTAAATAGCAGGTCTTTGATAAAGATATATTTTAAACAGCAGGTCTTTGATAAAGATATATTTTAAACAGCAGGTCTTTGATAAAAATATATTTTAAACAGCAGGTCTTTGATATTGCAGGTATTTGATAATAACAGGTATTTATATTCTTTCATACTGACTGTGGTTAGCGCAGCGTTCTACAAATGACATGCAACCTGATGACGGATTACCCATGGATGTGTCTGTAGTGCAACAACAATGATCCAAATAACATAACATAATACAACGTAACGTGAAATATCATAACAAAACAAATCATAACACACCATAACATAGCACAACGTGACGTGACATAATAAACAAAACAGATAATTTTTACACGCGATAAATAAGACAAATCAAGTTTACAAAGTGTCAAATCAATTCTCCACAAAAGGTCATTGATAAGACAAATCAAGTTTACCAAGTGTCAAATCAATTCTCCACAAAAGGTCATTGATAAGACAAATAGTTTTCACAGGGATTGAATAAAAGAAAAAAAACGTGGAAAAAACGAGGCCTTTACCTAAGCCACAAAGACAATGTTCTCTACAAAGTGATAAATAATTCAACACTTGAAAGTCTGCTACGTTTCTCAACTTTCGGCGGATCAAAGGTGGGACTAAAAAGTTAGATAAACACTTGCAAGAGCAACAATGTTTGAGTGAGACTGCCCCATGTTTGTTATCTCCACGGGGTCTATGGGTATACTGGGGTCAGGGGCGTACGACTAGGGAGGTTCTTAGATGATGGAATCTCTGGGATTCTGGCAACGAGTTAAAGGGATTGGGGGTAGGTGGGGAAGGTGGGGGGGGGGTGTCAGACTTAGAAGTGTAGGGTCGCAAGTCGGTAGATCAGAGACACAGGACACTTGAGTTAGTAGATAAAAGTGACAGGTCGTTGAGAGTAGCTAGATAAGAGTGACAGGTCGTTGAGAGTAGCTAGATAAGAGGGACATGTCGTTAAGAGTTGCTATATAAGAGTGACAGGTCGCTGAGAGTTGCTATATTAGAGTGGCAAGTCGTTGAGGGTTGCTATATAACAGTGACAGGTCGTTGAGAGTTCCTAGATAAGAGTGACAGATCGTTGAGAGTTGCTATATTAGTGTGACATGTCGTTGAGAGTTGCTATATAAAGGGAGACAGGTCGCTGAGAGTTGCTATATAAGAGTGACAGGTGGCTGCTAGATAAGAGTGACATGTCGCTGAGAGTTTCTATATAAGTGTGACAGAGTCGTTGAGAGTTGCTATATAGGAGTGACCTGGTCGTTGAGAGTTGTTATATAAGAGTGACAAGTCGTTGAGAGTTGCGATATAAGAGTGACAAGATCGCTGAGAGTTGCTATATAAGAGTGACAAGTCGTTGAGAGTTGCTAGATAAGAGAAACAGGTCGTTGAGAGTTGCAAGATAAGAGTGACAGGTCGCTGAGAGTTGCTATATAAGAGTGACAAGGTCGCTGAGAGTTGATATATAAGAGTTACAGGTCGCTGAGAGTTGCTAGAAAAGAGTGAAAGGTCGTTGAGAGTTGCTAGATAAGAGAAACAGGTCGTTGAGAGTTGCAAGATAAGAGTGACAGGTCGCTGAGAGTTGCTATATAAGAGTGACAAGGTCGCTGAGAGTTGATATATAAGAGTGACAGGTCGGTGAGAGTTGCTAGATAAGAGTGACAGGTCGATGAGAGTTGCTAGATAAGAGTGACAGGTCGTTGAGAATTGCTAGATAAGAGTGACAGGTCGTTGAGAGTTGCTATATAAGAGTGACATGTCGTGGAGAGTTGCTTTATAAGAGTGACAGGTCGTTGAGAGTTGTTAGATAAGAGTGACAGGTCTTGAGAATTGCTAGATAAGAGTGACAGGTCGTTGAGAGTTGCTAGATAAGAGTGACAAGTCGTTAAGAGTTGCTATATAAGAGTGACATGTCGTTGAGAGTTGCTATATAAGAGTGACAGGCCGTTGAGAGTTGCTAGATAAGAGTGACAGGTGGCTGCTAGATAAGAGTGACATGTCGCTGAGAGTTTCTATATAAGTGTGACAGAGTCGTTGAGAGTTGCTATATAGGAGTGACAAGGTCGTTGAGAGTTGTTATATAAGAGTGACAAGTCGTTGAGAGTTGCGATATAAGAGTGACAAGATCGCTGAGAGTTGCTATATAAGAGTGACAAGTCGTTGAGAGTTGCTATATAAGAGTGACAAGTCGTTGAGAGTTGCTAGATAAGAGAAACAGGTCGTTGAGAGTTGCAAGATAAGAGTGACAGGTCGCTGAGAGTTGCTATATAAGAGTGACAAGGTCGCTGAGAGTTGATATATAAGAGTTACAGGTCGCTGAGAGTTGCTAGAAAAGAGTGAAAGGTCGTTGAGAGTTGCTAGATAAGAGAAACAGGTCGTTGAGAGTTGCAAGATAAGAGTGACAGGTCGCTGAGAGTTGCTATATAAGAGTGACAAGGTCGCTGAGAGTTGATATATAAGAGTTACAGGTCGCTGAGAGTTGCTAGATAAGAGTGACAGGTCGGTGAGAGTTGCTAGATAAGAGTGACAGGTCGTTGAGAATTGCTAGATAAGAGTGACAGGTCGTTGAGAGTTGCTATATAAGAGTGACATGTCGTGGAGAGTTGCTTTATAAGAGTGACAGGTCGTTGAGAGTTGTTAGATAAGAGTGACAGGTCTTGAGAATTGCTAGATAAGAGTGACAGGTCGTTGAGAGTTGCTAGATAAGAGTGACAAGTCGTTAAGAGTTGCTATATAAGAGTGACATGTCGTTGAGAGTTGCTATATAAGAGTGACAGGCCGTTGAGAGTTGCTAGATAAGAGTGACAGGTCGTTGAGAGTTGCTATTTAAGAGTGACTTGGCGTTGAGATTAGCTAGATAAGAGTGACAGGTCGTAGAGAGTTGCTAGATAAGTGTGACAGGTCGTAGAGAGTTACTGTATAAGTGTGACTTGGCGTTGAGATTTGCTAGATAAGAGTGACAGGTCGTAGAGAGTTGCTATATAAGAGTGACTTGGCGTTGATATTAGCTAGATAAGAGTGATAGATAGTTGAGAGTTGCTATATAAGAGTGACACGTCGTTTAGAGTTGCTAGATAAGAATGACAAGTTGCTGATACTTGCTTGGTAAGAGTAACAAGTCGTTGAGAGTTGCTATATAAGAGTGGCAGGTCGTTAAGAGTTACTATATAAGAGTGACAAGTCGTTGAGAGTTGCTATATAAGAGTGACAGGTCGTTGAGGGTTACTTTATAAAAGTGACAAGTCTTTGAGAGTTGCCTGATAAAAGTGGCAGGTCTAATCTCCTGTTGTAAAACTATGTCTAATTATAATAGATATTATGTCCCTTTATTATACCATGCCCCTTTATAATGTTATGCAACTTTGTAATTCCATGCCCCTTTATAATACCATGCCCCTTTATTATACCATGCCCCTTTATAATGTTATGCCCCTTTATAATTCCATGCCCCTTTATAATACCATGCCCCTTTATTATACCATGCCCCTTTATTATACCATGCCCCTTTATTATACCATGCCCCTTTATTATACCATGCCCCTTTATTATACCATGCCCCTTTATAATGTTATGCCCCTTTACAATTCCATGCCCCTTTATAATACCATGCCCCTTTATTATACCATGCCCCTTTATTATACCATGCCCCTTTATTATACCATGCCCCTTTATTATACCATGCCCCTTTATTATACCATGCCCCTTTATTATACCATGCCCCTTTATTATACCATGCCCCTTTATTATACCATGCCCCTTTATTATACCATGCCCCTTTATTACACCATGCCCCTTTATTACACCATGCCCCTTTATTATACCATGCCCCTTTATTATACCATGCCCCTTTATTATACCATGCCCCTTTATTACACCATGCCCCTTTATTATACCATGCCCCTTTATTATACCTTGCCCCTTTATTATACCATGCCCCTTTATTATACCTTGCCCCTTTATTATACCATGCCCCTTTATTATACCATGCCCCTTTATTATACCTTGCCCCTTTATTATACCATGCCCCTTTATTACACCATGCCCCTTTATTATACCATGCCCCTTTATTATACCATGCCCCTTTATTATACCATGCCCCTTTATTACACCATGCCCCTTTATTATACCATGCCCCTTTATTATACCATGCCCCTTTATTACACCATGCCCCTTTATTATACCATGCCCCTTTATTACACCATGCCCCTTTATTATACCATGCCCCTTTATTATACCATGCCCCTTTATTATACCATGCCCCTTTATTATACCATGCCCCTTTATTATAACATGCCCCTTTATTACACCATGCCCCTTTATTATACCATGCCCCTTTATTATACCATGCCCCTTTATTATACCATGCCCCTTTATTACACCATGCCCCTTTATTATACCATGCCCCTTTATTATACCATGCCCCTTTATTATACAATGCCTTTTATTACACCATGCCCCTTTATTACACCATGCCCCTTTATTATACCATGCCCCTTTATTACACCATGCCCCTTTATTATACCATGCCCCTTTATTACACCATGCCCCTTTATTATACCATGCCCCTTTATTACACCATGCCCCTTTATTATACCATGCCCCTTTATTATACCATGCCCCTTTATTATACCATGCCCCTTTATTACACCATGCCCCTTTATTATACCATGCCCCTTTATTATACCATGCCCCTTTATTATACCATGCCCCTTTATTATACCATGCCCCTTTATTACACCATGCCCCTTTATTACACCATGCCCCTTTATTATACCATGCCCCTTTATTATACCATGCCCCTTTATTACACCATGCCCCTTTATTATACCATGCCCCTTTATTACACCATGCCCCTTTATTACACCATGCCCCTTTATTACACCATGCCCCTTTATTATACCATGCCCCTTTATTATACCATGCCCCTTTATTATACCATGCCCCTTTATTATACCATGCCCCTTTATTATACCATGCCCCTTTATTATACCTTGCCCCTTTATTATACCATGCCCCTTTATTACACCATGCCCCTTTATTACACCATGCCCCTTTATTACACCATGCCCCTTTATTATACCTTGTTACTTTATAATCTAGGAAGCCGCGATATCTCAAAGATTGTTGAACATGGCTACTAAGAACAGGTGGTCGAGTTCGACACTGATCTACAGCTTCCGAGCTCACCCAGCCTTAAATACAATATGGGATTTATACTTGGAAAGTAAAGCAGCACGGGCGTACTACCGACCACATTACCCGTAAAATCATGTACCGAAGGAAAACATTGTCACTCACACTATATCCCCCATACACCAGATTTCTCTTCAATACTATGATTTTACTTTATACTTTATGTTTCTCAAAGTGTCTATTGTGTCAAATATCTACTCCATACTTGGAATGATTCATATGTGACCAGGACATACAGTGCTCGTTGACCTTTTATCTGTGAATCTCTTAGATGCTGCGGATTTGTTCCAGGTATTCTGAGATCAGGAAGGAAACTGGAGTACATTGTTGTTAGAAAAAACATAAAAGCACTCCGGGTAAACCAATCGGTAAGAGATTGGAGCACTAGAGTCTCTGTCTCTGGAGTGTACTGAGAAGAGTTGAAAGTGCAACGCAAAGATAATTATCATAATTTATGACAGAGGCAGACAGTCACGAAGATATAGACAGAGACCTTCGTTAATTGATGCTTGCTCAGAATAAAAGGATAGAAATACAAGGATAAAATCAGTAACATAGAATTATGGAAAAGTGTCAGTCATATAATACCAGTGGACAAAGATATATAGCGAAGACGATGGCGCTGGATATGACACACACTGCTCAACTGAGAGTATTACACAACTGGCCCTTTTTT
The DNA here is from genome assembly GCA_032433765.1 of Megaustenia siamemsis. Taxonomy (NCBI): domain Eukaryota; kingdom Metazoa; phylum Mollusca; class Gastropoda; order Stylommatophora; family Ariophantidae; genus Megaustenia; species Megaustenia siamemsis. Next base: position 78,079,961 of record JAVIAB010000001.1, read on the forward strand.
GGAGTCCCCAAGGGAAGAACAAAGAGGAAGACCAAAATATTCTTGGACAAGATATGTGAAAATAGAGATGAAGATGATGGAGAAGGCATGGAATGATCTTAAAAGAATGACAAGAAACAGAACGGCTTGGGATGTGTTTGTTGAAAACCTATTCTCCACATGATGTTGAAATGATGATGTGAAGAAGAAGTAGAATTACATAACCAGAAGGACAAACAAAATGATAAAGAATATCATCAACCTCTCAACGTTAAACTTAATCTTAAAGTCTTGATTTCATCTATGCTGGTTTTAATATTTCCACAAACAGTTTTCATTCTATCGGTCATCGAGAAGCATTATCTCCATGTTTCTTTTCGCTCTTCCCTCATTCATTGATCCAACACGGCTACCACTTTTCCTTTTTCCATATGCTGATTCTATTTTTTTGTTAACTTTCTTCACTTTTTCCTTCTTGATTTTTCTCCTAACCAAAATCTCTGTTTTTTTTTTTTAATATTATTTCTTCATTTATCTACAAATAGTATTATTTTCTTATTTATAATCTACTAACTTTTCTCTGTTTCTTATGATTTTCTTCATTTATCTCCGATACTTACTAGGTTTATTACTTTCTCCTTCATTTGTCTCCGATACTTACTAGGTTTATTACTTTCTCCTTCATTTATCTCCGAACTGATCCTGAGTTTCTATTTCTTCTCTCATTATCCCCAAAACAACTCACTCTCTGTATTTTAGCATCTTTCTCTATTTTTTCTTCTAAATGCTACTTTTTCTCTGTAATTCTCAACTCTCATTTTAATTATCAGATCTTACTTTTGTCTAGTTTCCCCACCGATGATTATATTAGTTTTAGTGTGTCCACAGAGCTCATGAAACATTTACTTCTCTTTCCGATTCCGTCCCGTTTCATTCGTGCAACTTTCTTGCATTGTTATGTTCTGTACCTCCAGGTTTCGGTTTCAGCAAATCAACTCTCTCCGTTCCGATAACTCTGGTTAGATCATCAACGGGAGATAACTTGGTAAGAGTAACAATCCCTGGCATTTGATCATGCTGACATCAAAGTGGAGCTGGGAAGATGGGAGAAGACGAGAACGCATGACGGGAGGAAAACTAGAGATTATGCAAACATCTTCAAAGACCTGCTAGTGTTGATCCATCCCTGGAGCTCCACGCGAGGGCTGTTGATGCAAGTCTCAGATCAGCTGCTGACAGAGGCGTGAACTTGGGTGTGGGCGTCGCTTACAGTCTCGTGGCATGAATGGGATTTCAGTTGGGGGAGGGGGGAGGGGGGCGGAGGGGAGAGAAAAAGGGAGGGGGGGGGGGAACTTTATGCTTGTGAAAGTCATTTCCAAAAACATCGGGAAAATATTAAAGTCGGAACAATTTTACCCTTGAGTATTTTTGTATGAGTTTTGTGGCAGTGGCGGAGGAACAGAAAATTAGAGGAGAGGCTATGGGAAAGTGGGGGTGTAGTGGGGTGTGCGGTTGTTCTTGGGGGAGTTCGTTTATTTACAAGAGTAGGGCCAGACCACTGTGGTCATCCATCTTGATGAATGGCATCAAGGGTGAAAGTTCACCTGAGGGAGCAAATAATAAGATGAGATTACTACTCCGATAATGTTATAAGATGACATTACTTATCTGATAATATTATAAGAGATTAGTTTCAGGAGAGTGATAAAAGATACGAATACTTCTTTCGTAATGTTATAAGATGATATTACTTATTTCATAATGTTTTAAGATGATATTACTTATTTGATAATGTTATAAGATGATATTACTTATTTGATAATGTTATAAGATGATATTACATATTTGATAATGTTATAAGATGATATTACTTATTTCATAATGCTATAGGATGATATTACTTATTTCATAATGCTATAGGATGATATTACTTATTTCATAATGCTATAGGATGATATTACTTATTTCATAATGCTATAAGATGAGACTATTTTCCTGATAACGTCACAATTCTCTGCCTCACAGTTCTCTCATTAAGCTCTCCAACAACAGCGACGATTTACTTGACGAGCTCTGGGTCACTTCAAGTCGACAGTTGTGGTTTACTACCCACCCCCTCACCCCTGACTGTTGTGATTCTCGTTCTCCAGATGCTCGTGACGTATCGACAGACAATACATTTGTTTCTTTGTTTCCTTGTTCGGTTTGTTTTTTACTTCTTTCCTGCAAATCCTGCCCAACTTTCACTTTTGTAGTTATGTTTGTTATGGAATGCTCAGATGGGCCACAATGGGAGGTGGATTTATATGTTATGTTTTATTATAAAATGAAAAGACAATAATAATAGATAATAATAGATAATAATTTGTGTAACGAGAATTAATATGGATATAATTGTTATGCTATGATGAGTGATATTTGTCTCTCTCTCTCTGTGTGTGTGTGTGTGTGTGTGTGTGTGTGTGTGTGTGTGTGTGTGTGTGTGTGTGTGTGTGTGTGTGTGTGTGTGTGTGTGTGTGTGTGTGTGTGTGTGTGTGTGTGTGTGTGTGTGTGTGTGATTATAGAATGCTACGGCCACATCAAAAGACACTGCGGGCTGGAAAGAACAATAGTGGAAAGCGTGGTTCCTGGGCGAGGCATCAGCGGCAGACAAAGAAGAAGGTGGTTTGAAGATATCAAGGAGACATTGAACTTCACAACAGACGAAGTGGGAGACCATACTAGAGACAGAGATTCTTTCAGACGGGCTGTGGTGAATGCAACGTTCTGTGGGAGATCTGGCTAGAGACAGAGATTCTTTCAGACGGGCTGTGGTGAATGCAACGTTCTGTGGGAGATCTAGCTAGAGACAGAGATTCTTTCAGACGGGTTGTGGTGAATGCAACGTTCTGTGGGAGATCTGGCTAGAGACAGAGATTCTTTCAGACGGGTTGTGGTGAATGCAACGTTCTGTGGGAGATCTGGCTAGAGACAGAGATTCTTTCAGACGGGCTGTGATGAATGCAACGTTCTGTGGGAGATCTGGCTAGAGACAGAGATTCTTTCAGACGGGCTGTGGTGAATGCAACGTTCTGTGGGAGATCTGGCTAGAGACAGAGATTCTTTCAGACGGGCTGTGGTGAATGCAACGTTCTGTGGGAGATCTAGCTAGAGACAGAGATTCTTTCAGACGGGCTGTGGTGAATGCAACGTTCTGTGGGAGATCTAGCTAGAGACAGAGATTCTTTCAGACGGGCTGTGGTGAATGCAACGTTCTGTGGGAGATCTGGCTAGAGACAGAGATTCTTTCAGACGGGCTGTGGTGAATGCAACGTTCTGTGGGAGATCTGGCTAGAGACAGATTCCCTCAGACGGGCTGTGGTGAATGCAACGTTCTACTAAGGACATATGACCTGATGTGGAGATTGTAAAACAAAAACTATCCTACAACACATCTACCATATACATCTGATGGATTATGTCGGAAAAGGGTGGAGGAGGGGCCGGGGGCTCTCGAAGAGACAAAATAAATAAAGAAGAAAGTAGTCGACACGACGTGTGTGACTTGCCATTTTTTATTTCACCCCCACTCCCTCACCCCCTCCCCCAACCCTCCCGATAGAAAAAAAATCTTGTTTGTCTCTGGCGGGTTTCGAACACCAGACGCCGACAACCCAATGAAACAGTGGATTTTCGCCGCACGGCCACGCGCTCCACCATGAGGATTTGATATATAATATTGAACGAAAGAAAAAATATCCCCTGTATTCAATAATCTGATGTGATATCACTACGCAGTAGATAATTTGAAATATGACTTATTTGTTTTTCGTTTTCATAAAATGCAAATGTCTCTTGTACCACTTTATAACCGTGTACATTGGCATAGAACTGAACTCTTTCCTAAAGAAACAAACAGCGACCTACACATTTTAATAATTTAAATGATAATAACGGGTCACGGACAACAGTGATCGCAGTGCACGGGCAAGCACCGGTAACATAAATCGCGATCACACAGACATAACGTAAATAAAATTGCAGACAGGAAACAGCTTAAGGGACAGGGTAAGAAACACCGACCTGACGAAGAAACTCGAAATTGAACCAGCAATCGAATACATAAAGAAACAACAGATAAATTGGTTCGGCCACATAACAAGACAAAAAGAACTAACAATGATCTCAAAGAGCCATAAACAAACGCTACGAAAATGCCAGATTAAGAGGAAGACCGAGAAAGAGATGGATAAACGGAATACTAGAGTCACTAGGAGGAATAACATCAGAAGAGGCCAACAGAAGAGCAAAGAATCGCAGATTGTTTCTCCCCTCGACGACAACGGCAGCAGAGGAAGGATAGAAGAAGAAAAATGATAATGGCGTAGAATCCTCGTCTGTTTCCTTTTTCTGGATCTTCCCAGCGCGGCTAGACATCACATAGGGCTCCTAGTTTGTTGTTGCCATCCATCTCTATTCTGGATCTTCCCAGCGCGGCTAGACATCACATAGGGCTCCTAGTTTGTTGTTGCCATCCATCTCTATTCTGGATCTTCCCAGCGCGGCTAGACATCACATAGGGCTCCTAGTTTGTTGTTGCCATCCATCTCTATTCTGGATCTTTCCAGCGCGGCTAGACATCACATAGGGCTCCTAGTTTGTTGTTGCCATCCATCTCTATTCTGGATCTTCCCAGCGCGGCTAGACATCACATAGGGCTCCTAGTTTGTTGTTGCCATCCATCTCTATTCTGGATCTTCCCAGCGCGGCTAGACATCACATAGGGCTCCTAGTTTGTTGTTGCTATCCATCTCTATTCTGGATCTTCCCAGCGCGGCTAGACATCACATAGGGCTCCTAGTTTGTTGTTGCCATCCATCTCTATTCTTGATCTTCCCAGCGCGGCTAGACATCACATAGGGCTCCTAGTTTGTTGTTGCTATCCATCTCTATTCTAGATCTTCCCAGCGCGGCTAGACATCACATAGGGCTCCTAGTTTGTTGTTGCCATCCATCTCTATTCTTGATCTTCCCAGCGCGGCTAGACATCACATAGGGCTCCTAGTTTGTTGTTGCCATCCATCTCTATTCTTGATCTTTCCAGCGCGGCTAGACATCACATAGGGCTCCTAGTTTGTTGTTGCCATCCATCTCTATTCTTGATCTTCCCAGCGCGGCTAGACATCACATAGGGCTCCTAGTTTGTTGTTGCCATCCATCTCTATTCTTGATCTTTCCAGCGCGGCTAGACATCACATAGGGCTCCTAGTTTGTTGTTGCCATCCATCTCTATTCTTGATCTTTCCAGCGCGGCTAGACATCACATAGGGCTCCTAGTTTGTTGTTGCCATCCATCTCTATTCTGGATCTTTCCAGCGCGGCTAGACATCACATAGGGCTCCTAGTTTGTTGTTGCTATCCATCTCTATTCTGGATCTTTCCCAGCGCGGCTAGACATCACATAGGGCTCCTAGTTTGTTGTTGCCATCCATCTCTATTCTTGATCTTTCCAGCGCGGCTAGACATCACATAGGGCTCCTAGTTTGTTGTTGCCATCCAAATCTATTCTTGATCTTTCCAGCGCGGCTAGACATCACATAGGGCTCCTAGTTTGTTGTTGTCATCCAAATCTATTCTTGATCTTTCCAGCGCGGCTAGACATCACATAGGGCTCCTAGTTTGTTGTTGCTATCCATCTCTATTCTTGATCTTCCCAGCGCGGCTAGACATCACATAGGGCTCCTAGTTTGTTGTTGCCATCCATCTCTATTCTTGATCTTTCCAGCGCGGCTAGACATCACATAGGGCTCCTAGTTTGTTGTTGCCATCCATCTGTATTCTTGATCTTTCCAGCGCGGCTAGACATCACATAGGGCTCCTAGTTTGTTGTTGCTATCCATCTCTATTTTGGATCTTTCCAGCGCGGCTAGACATCACATAGGGCTCCTAGTTTGTTGTTGCTATCCATCTCTATTCTGGATCTTTCCCAGCGCGGCTAGACATCACATAGGGCTCCTAGTTTGTTGTTGCTATCCATCTCTATTCTGGATCTTCCCAGCGCGGCTAGACATCACATAGGGCTCCTAGTTTGTTGTTGCTATCCATCTCTATTCTGGATCTTCCCAGCGCGGCTAGACATCACATAGGGCTCCTAGTTTGTTGTTGCTATCCATCTCTATTCTGGATCTTCCCAGCGCGGCTAGACATCACATAGGGCTCCTAGTTTGTTGTTGCTATCCAACTCTATTCTAGATCTTCCCAGCGCGGCTAGACATCACATAGGGCTCCTAGTTTGTTGTTGCTATCCATCTCTATTCTAGATCTTCCCAGCGCGGCTAGACATCACATAGGGCTCCTAGTTTGTTGTTGCTATCCATCTCTATTCTGGATCTTTCCCAGCGCGGCTAGACATCACATAGGGCTCCTAGTTTGTTGTTGCCATCCATCTCTATTCTAGATCTTCCCAGCGCGGCTAGACATCACATAGGGCTCCTAGTTTGTTGTTGCTATCCAACTCTATTCTAGATCTTCCCAGCGCGGCTAGACATCACATAGGGCTCCTAGTTTGTTGTTGCTATCCAACTCTATTCTAGATCTTCCCAGCGCGGCTAGACATCACATAGGGCTCCTAGTTTGTTGTTGCTATCCATCTCTATTCTAGATCTTCCCAGCGCGGCTAGACATCACATAGGGCTCCTAGTTAGTTGTTGCTATCCATCTCTATTCTGGATCTTCCCAGCGCGGCTAGACATCACATAGGGCTGCTAGTTTGTTGTTGCTATCCATCTCTATTCTGAATCTTTCCAGCGCGGCTAGACATCACATAGGGCTCCTAGTTTGTTGTTGCTATCCATCTCTATTCTGGATCTTTCCAGCGCGGCTAGACATCACATAGGGCTCCTAGTTTGTTGTTGCTATCCAACTCTATTCTGGATCTTCCCAGCGCGGCTAGACATCACATAGGGCTCCTAGTTTGTTGTTGCTATCCAACTCTATTCTGGATCTTCCCAGCGCGGCTAGACATCACATAGGGCTCCTAGTTTGTTGTTGCTATCCATCTCTATTCTGGATCTTTTCCAGCGCGGCTAGACATCACATAGGGCTCCTAGTTTGTTGTTGCTATCCATCTCTATTCTGGATCTTCCCAGCGCGGCTAGACATCACATAGGATAGGGCTCCTAGTTTGTTGTTGCTATCCATCTCTATTCTGGATCTTCCCAGCGCGGCTAGACATCACATAGGGCTCCTAGTTTGTTGTTGCTATCCATCTCTATTCTGGATCTTCCCAGCGCGGCTAGACATCACATAGGGCTCCTAGTTTGTTGTTGCCATCCAACTCTATTCTGGATCTTTCCAGCGCGGCTAGACATCACATAGGGCTCCTAGTTTGTTGTTGCCATCCATCTCTATTCATGACAATTTTATATTCTCTTAATTTCAATCCCTACTCACGCCACGCTTGATTTCTGCAGAAATCATACAGAATGTGTACACAACCGATTTAAATTGAAACCATAAACAAGCAAGAATGGAATCATTCCTTTCCCAACAAAGAACATTGTCACGTCGGAAAATATTGACTGACAGAGAAATACCTCACCGCCTGAGATAATAGATTTAGCGTATGATGCCCTCAGACCGCAGAAATATTTAATAACAGCTGCAGACTCTATTATTAAGTTGAGAAGAGACACGTCCTCGAATAGACCATGTTTACACCACAAATACAGGCACTCATAATCACAGGGACACAACTCTGATCATATTTCAGAATTACTTGTCATAGATGGGCGTGAACGTAACGGGGTAGCTGAATTCTCCAACAGCAGAAATCTGTAATGCAGTTTCTATATTTAGCATTAGCAGCCCATATTGCCAGGGAATTTCATTATTTCTCAATTTCCTGTTTCTTGCCAAAAAGGTATCCTGCAGAGTTATCCTCACTGATAATTGATATATTTTCTTCCTTTATTCTGCTCATATTAAAAAAATCACAAATAATATTCAACCTCTCCTCCGTTTTCTCTCTCTCTCTTTCTCTCTCTCTCTCTCTCTCTATCTCCTGTTAGCGTGCATACATACATATATACATACATACACATATGTGTTGGTTGTTTACGTCCGCCAGCTTTATATCTTTGCCAAGTCCCGTGGGTTTGAAGTTTGCGCAAATATAATTTTGTTTTTCTATTTCACATTTGCAACAGTATGCTCAGCGTGTCCCACGTCGTACATGCAGATATTCTCCAACTTCAGTACTACTTTCATTTTCTTAACGTCGAGAGATTTGCCGCTTCGTCGAGATTTTTTTCTATAAATTTTGCCAGAAAATTGTCTAATATTACCCTCTTCTTTACGATGTGCAGCTGCCAAGGATTCTTTAACGTGTGCAAGTGTACACGGGACTTCCTGTTTCTCGCCGTTATCCGGGAGGGCCAGACGTCCGATCTCACTACCCAGGGATCATGGGAGGGTAAAGTCACGAAGAAACCACGGATTAAAGGGGAATAATTCTCACGCGGGATTCGAACACAGACCCGTCCTGACCTGATGCCGAGGTCTTACCTCAAGAGCACTCAGAACCTCCCACCACCACCCCGCCTCTCCCCCCACACACATATATCTATGTATAAACACATATTCATATTACTAATTAGCGACTCAGGTGACTGATGGCGTTAAGTTAAGTAAACTATATCTGATAGAGATCCCACTCCCTCCAACTCATGCTATTCTTAAAAACGGACTGGAACCTCTCGTTTAGCAATTAGGAGCCGATAAAGAAAGGCATAGATAGTATCCACAGAAAAAAGTGTTTATTTCGGATGTTTCGGGTGGATAATCGTAGAAATCAAGTATCTCTGAAAAACTCAGCTCAAAGCAAGTTACCTCCCACAGTTCTCAAAGAGTAAAAGAGGACCTTCTATAGTGTATGGGGACATTCTGCAAACAGAGCAAAATAACGTTCTGAAAGAGTAAGAGGGCGTTCTAAAAGTGTAAGAGGATGTTGAATAAGAGTAAGAGGACGTTCTAAAAGTGTAAGAGGTCGTTGAATAAGAGTAAGAGGGCGTTCTAAAAGTGTAAGAGGTCGTTGAATAAGAGTAAGAGGGCGTTCTAAAAGTGTAAGAGGACGTTGAATAAGAGTAAGAGGGCGATCTAAAAGTGTAAGAGGACGTTGAATAAGAGTAAGAGGGCGTTCTAAAAGTGTAAGAGGACGTTGAATAAGAGTAAGAGGGCGTTCTAAAAGTGTAAGAGGTCGTTGAATAAGAGTAAGAGGGCGTTCTAAAAGTGTAAGAGGTCGTTGAATAAGAGTAAGAGGGCGATCTAAAAGTGTAAGAGGACGTTGAATAAGAGTAAGAGGGCGTTCTAAAAGTGTAAGAGGTCGTTGAATAAGAGTAAGAGGGCGTTCTAAAAGTGTAAGAGGACGTTGAATAAGAGTAAGAGGGCGATCTAAAAGTGTAAGAGGACGTTGAATAAGAGTAAGAGGGCGTTCTAAAAGTGTAAGAGGACGTTGAATAAGAGTAAGAGGGCGTTCTAAAAGTGTAAGAGGTCGTTGAATAAGAGGAAGAGGGCGTTCTAAAAGTGTAAGAGGTCGTTGAATAAGAGTAAGAGGGCGATCTAAAAGTGTAAGATGACGTTGAATAAGAGTAAGAGGGCGTTCTAAAAGTGTAAGAGGTCGTTGAATAAGAGTAAGAGGGCGTTCTAAAAGTGTAAGAGGTCGTTGAATAAGAGGAAGAGGGCGTTCTAAAAGTGTAAGAGGTCGTTGAATAAGAGGAAGAGGGCGTTCTAAAAGTGTAAGAGGTCGTTGAATAAGAGGAAGAGGGCGTTCTAAAAGTGTAAGAGGTCGTTGAATAAGAGGAAGAGGGCGTTCTAAAAGTGTAAGAGGACGTTGAATAAGAGTAAGAGGGCGTTCTAAAAGTGTAAGAGGTCGTTGAATAAGAGTAAGAGGGCGTTCTAAAAGTGTAAGAGGTCGTTGAATAAGAGGAAGAGGGCGTTCTAAAAGTGTAAGAGGTCGTTGAATAAGAGGAAGAGGGCGTTCTAAAAGTGTAAGAGGTCGTTGAATAAGAGGAAGAGGGCGTTCTAAAAGAGAAACATGGCGTTCTAAAAGTGTAAGAGGACGTTGAATAAGAGTAAGAGGGCGTTCTAAAAGAGAAACATGACGTTCTAAAAGTGTAAGAGGAAGTTCTAAAAGAGCTTTTCTAGAAAGAATGCCGCGTGGTTCTTTACCATTCAAAACATGTAAAAGGGAGACGAGCAAATAGGCAGACCCAGAGTAAGATGGACAGACAGCATCGAAGAAACACCACATCAACAACAAATGACAATGATTGCAGCCGCCAAAAAAGCGAGAATCAGAACTTTGCATCTGTATCGAGACCCGAACGAGTACAAGCGGAAGTAAAGAAAGAAGATTAAAGAAAGTGCTTATTTTTTCTTTCTTCTATGTATTAAACTGAGAGAGGTCAAAGCAAAAAGAGAGCTAATTTCCAATGTTAGGAAGAGACAATCATCATTTTTTGGCCCTGTAATGAGAAGAGAACAACTGGAATATATTGTAACAACTGGAAAAATTGAGGGACGAAGAGATAGAGGGAAGCAAAGAGAAAAATAACAGACAGCTTAAGAGAGTGGCTTGGCAGAAGGTCAACAACAGAAATGATAAATAGCTGCCGAGATCGAAAGTTGTGGAGAGACATGAACACCTACGCCAGTAGGCCCGGTACTTGATGATGATGATGATGATGTATTAAACAATCTATTTTTTTTAAATATATCATGAACGAACAGGGGTTTGTGAAAGGATGGAGAGAAAGTAACGGCAACACGCGGGAAGAAAGCAAGGTCGGAAGATGAGAAACACATAAAAAGGGGCAGAGAACCACTGTGTTATAATATGCGTGATTTGTGTGTGTGTGAGTCTGCACGCGAATACACAACTGTTTTCACACATCCCTCACGGATTCACTGTCCTCCCAGTCTGTAGAGTCATCACAAACATGCCGGCAGGCGACACACCATTTCTCTGGCATTTCCCAATCACCGGCTTTATTTCCATCAATCTCCACCATGTTTGCAGCCATGACCTTTCCTTCCAGCGATGACCCTAAAATTAGTTTCTCAACAAAAAAATCTCTTTGTCCCTCGCTCTCCGCTCGTGATTTCCAGGGGCTTTTAATTTAGACTTGTCGTCGTTTTTCCCCAGTATCATTAAAGTCACCCAACTCGATCGTCGCTGAATGCCTCGCTCTTGTCATCTTTATCTTCATCAACAGAAGAAAGCTGAAAGCACTGAGCAGCACAACGTAATGAGGACGTCGTGAATGAAGACAGTGTAGAAAGAGATATGTTTCTTGCCTTGCTCTGTTCACGTCACGACTTCTTCTCTCTATCACTGGGGTCCTAGAGAGGGCGTTAAGTGAGCGTAGATATGTTGTGTCGTTCTTTACTGCAAAATGTGAGATTCCTCTCCCCCCCCCCACCACCACTTAAATTTTTAAAAAAGAAATTTGAACAGTCTAGAATGAGAAGAGATCAACTCTAGTAGACCTAAGGGTTGCCAGTAGCCGTAATAGGTGAAGCGGCTCGATGGCACTTGATACTTGTGGTTGTGTCACAACAGATCCCTTCTTCTTCTTTTTCTACTTGTTCTTTTTCTCCTTCTTCTTCGTCTTCTTCTCGGTCTTTTTTTCTAGCTCAGAGTGCAATCAATTAATTGGGCGTTAATGCGCTGTGTCGCTATTGTACTGTGAACCGTGATATCAGCGCCTTAGACTCAGCCACATCGCTACTGTACTGTGAACCGCGATATCAGCGCCTTAGACTCAGACACATCGCTACTGTACTGTGAACCGCGATATCAGCGCCTTAGAGACACATCGCTACTGTACTGTGAACCGCGATATCAGCGCCTTAGAGACACATCGCTACTGTACTGTAAACCGCGATATCAGCGCCTCAGACTCAGACACATCGCTACTGTACTGTAAACCGCGATATCAGCGCCTTAGACTCAGACACATCGCTACTGTACTGTAAACCGCGATATCAGCGCCTTAGATTCAGACACATCGCTACTGTACTGTAAACCGCGATATCAGCGCCTTAGACTCAGACACATCGCTATTGTACTGTAAACCGCGATATCAGCGCCTCAGACTCAGACACATCGCTACTGTACTGTAAACCGCGATATCAGCGCCTTAGGCTTAGACACATCGCTACTGTACTGTAAACCGCGATATCAGCGCCTTAGACTCAGACACATCGCTACTGTACTGTAAACCGCGATATCAGCGCCTTAGACTCAGACACATCGCTACTGTACTGTAAACCGCGATATCAGCGCCTTAGACTCAGACACATCGCTACTGTACTGTAAACCGCGATATCAGCGCCTTACACTCAGACACATCGCTACTGTACTGTAAACCGCGATATCAGCGCCTTACACTCAGCCATATCCGTGACCTTACATTTGTATTTACTTAATAATTTTGCGCAGACGGCAGCCATTTTGGTCTTCTCTTTCAGAATGTTAATTGCAAAAAGATTTCTGGACGGACTTGTAGAAAAACCGGAAGAAGGAAACTCCAGGAGGTCACTCACAGCTTCAAGGACGTGAAGGCATTTCTAAAACTGGTCACGATAATGGAGGGGCGAGAACTGAACAGAACATCATCATGTAACATACACGTTGGCGAAGGCGATCATGTCCTTCCACAATCTTCTATTCACCGTTCATAGAATTTTATCTCTTTGTCGTCCGCGTTCTCTCTTTCCTTATATTTTGCCAGTTGAAACCGAGTACTCTAGCATTCTTCTTCTCATGAAGTGCTGGGAAAATGTCGATTGTTTATTTCTGATGTTGTTTAGGGTCTCCTTTTTTGTGTTGGGCCTCTTTGAGAATATCCTCGTGGTTTTTTTTTTTTAATCTGTCCAGGGAAATTTCAACATTCTTCTGTGAAATTCCATCTCTGTCGCCTCTAATCGTCTTTTCACTTGTCTTTCTATTGTCTATGATTTACTTCCATAGGTCAGAATTGGCTCTTTATATATCACCGATGAACTCTCTTTCACACTTCTACTGACATAGACTTGTTCCATATACGTTTTCCATTTTCTGTAATTCTACTTTGGCATGAGCTATTTTGCTTGTTATTTCTGTGGTACATCTACCATCTGATTGTGCCCAAGTAATTGATGCGACGGTGCACTTGTGTCAAGATATGTCCGAGTCAAAACAAGAAAATATAAGCAGATGACATGGACAGGGTTTGTAGACTTAGAACAGCCGCTGTGGTCTCAAGCTTTTACAAAAATAGTCTGAGAGACTGTAAGACACTCAACTAGACACATTCACAAAGTTGGTCTGAGAGACTGTAAGACACTCAACTAGACACATTCACAAATTTGGTCTGAGAGAATGTGAGACGTTGAAATAGACACGTTCACAAAGTTGGTCTGAGAGAATGTGAGACACTTAACTAGACACGTTCACAATGTTGGTCTGAGAGAATGTGAGACATTCAACTAGACACATTCACAATGTTGGTCTGAGAGAATGTGAGACATTCGACTAGACACGTTCACAATGTTGGTCTGAGAGAATGTGAGACATTCAACTAGACACGTTCACAATGTTGGTCTGAGAGAATGTGAGACACTTAACTAGACACGTTCACAATGTTGGTCTGAGAGAATGTGAGACATTCAACTAGACACCTTCACAATGTTGGTCTGAGAGAATTGAGACACTTAACTAGACACGTTCACAATGTTGGTCTGAGAGAATGTGAGACACTTAACTAGACACGTTCACAAAGTTGGTCTGAGAGAATGTGAGACACTTAACTAGACACGTTCACAATGTTGGTCTGAGAGAATGTGAGACATTCAACTAGACACATTCACAATGTTGGTCTGAGAGAATGTGAGACATTCGACTAGACACATTCACAATGTTGGTCTGAGAGAATGTGAGACATTCGACTAGACACGTTCACAAAGTTGGTGTGGGAGAATGTGAGACACTCAACTAGACACGTTCACAAAGTTGGTCTGAGAGAATGTGAGACATTCAACTAGACACATTCACAATGTTGGTCTGAGAGAATGTAAGACACTCAACTAGATACGTTCAAAAAGTTTGTCTGAGAGAATGTGAGACATTCAACTAGACACATTCACAATGTTGGTCTGAGAGAATGTGAGACACTTAACTAGACACGTTCACAATGTTGGTCTGAGAGAATGTGAGACACTCAACTAGACACCTTCACAAAGTTGGTCTGAGAGAATGTGAGACACTCAACTAGACACCTTCACAAAGTTGGTATGAGAGAATGTGAGACACTCAACTAGACACCTTCACAATGTTGGTCTGTGAGACTGTGAGACACTCAACTAGACACATTCACAAAGTTGGTCTGTGAGACTGTGAGACACTCAACTAGACACCCTCACAAAGTTGTATAAGATACTGTGAGACACTCAACTAGACACATTCACAAAGTTGGTCTGTGAGACACTCAACTAGACACCCTCACAATGTTGGTCTGAGAGAATGTCAGACACTCAACTAGACACCTTCACAAAGTTGGTCTGAGAGAATGTGAGACACTCAACTAGACACCCTCACAAAGTTGGTATAAGATACTGTGAGACACTCAACTAGACACATTCACAAAGTTGGTCTGTGAGACTGTGAGACACTCAACTAGACACCCTCACAATGTTGGTCTGAGAGAATGTGAGACACTCAACTAGACACCTTCACAAAGTTGGTCTGAGAGAATGTGAGACACTCAACTAGACACCTTCACAATGTTGGTCTGTGAGACTGTGAGACACTCAACTAGACACCTTCACAAAGTTGGTCTGAGAGAATGTGAGACACTCAACTAGACACCTTCACAATGGTGGTCTGTGAGACTGTGAGACACTCAACTAGACACCCTCACAAAGTTGGTCTGTGAGACTGTGAGACACTCAACTAGACACCCTCACAAAGTTGGTCTGTGAGACTGTGAGACACGCAACTAGACACCCTCACAAAGTTGGTCTGTGAGACTGTGAGACACTCAACTAGACACCTTCACAATGTTGGTCTGAGAGAATGTGAGACACTCAACTAGACACCTTCACAATGTTGGTCTGAGAGAATGTGAGACACTCAACTAGACACCTTCACAATGTTGGTCTGAGAGAATGTGAGACACTCAACTAGACACCTTCACAATGTTGGTCTGAGAGAATGTGAGATACTCAACTAGACACCTTCACAATGTTGGTCTGAGAGAATGTGAGACACTCAACTAGACACCTTCACAATGTTGGTCTGAGAGAATGTGAGACACTCAACTAGACACCTTCACAAAGTTGTTCTGAGAGAATGTGAGACACTCAACTAGACACCTTCACAAAGTTGGTCTGTGAGACTGTGAGACACTCAACTAGACACCTTCACAAAGTTGGTCTGAGAGAATGTGAGGCACTCAAATAGACACCTTCACAATGTTGGTCTGTGAGACTGTGAGACACTCAAATAGACACCCTCACAAAGTTGGTCTGTGAGACTGTGAGACACTCAAATAGACACCCTCACAAAGTTGGTCTGTGAGACTGTGAGACTCTCAACTAGACACATTCACAAAGTTGGTCTGTGAGACTGTGAGACACTCAACTAGACACATTCACAAAGTTGGTCTGTGAGACTGTGAGACACTCAACTAGACACATTCACAAAGTTGGTCTGTGAGACTGTGAGACACTCAACTAGACACATTCACAAAGTTGGTCTGTGAGACTGTGAGACACTCAACTAGACACATTCACAAAGTTGGTCTGTGAGACTGGGAGACACTCAACTAGACACCTTCACAAAGTTGGTCTGTGAGACTGGGAGACACTCAACTAGACACCTTCACAAAGTTGGTCTGAGAGAATGTGAGACACTCAACTAGACACCTTCACAAAGTTGGTCTGTGAGACTGGGAGACACTCAACTAGACACCTTCACAAAGTTGGTCTGAGAGAATGTGAGACACTCAACTAGACACCTTCACAAAGTTGGTCTGTGAGACTGGGAGACACTCAACTAGACACCTTCACAAAGTTGGTCTGTGAGACTGGGAGACACTCAACTAGACACCTTCACAATGTTGGTCTGAGAGAATGTGAGACACTCAAATAGACACATTCACAAAGTTGGTCTGTGAGACTGTTAGACAAACAGCAAACAGCAAACAAAGTTTGGATAAAATTATCACGGTAGTAATTTTATTACACAGAAGTCAGTTTGGGTCACAGAACTAAGTTGGGTTCACAAAAATAAGTTTGGCTCACATAAGTAAATTTGGTTCATGGAAGTAAGTTTGGTTCACAGAAGTTAGTTTGATTCACAGAAGTAATTTTGGCTTGAAGAATTAATTTTGGCTCAGAGATGTAATTTTAGCACTCAGAATTAAGTTTGGCTCATACGTTAGTTTGGTACATAGACGTTAGTTTAGTTCACATAAGTTAATTTGGTTCACAAAGTTAGTTTAGTTCACAGAAGTTAGTTTGTGTCACAGAAGTAGTTTTGGGTCACAGAAGAAAGTTTGGTTCACAGAAGTAATTTTGGTTCACTGAAGTTAGTCTGGCTCACAGAAGTAATTTTGGCTCACAGAAGTAAGTTTGGTTCACAGAAGTAAGTTTGGTTCACATAAGCAAGTTTTGTTCAAAGAATTAAGTTTTGCTCACAGAAGTAAATTTGGTTCACAGAAGTTAGTTTGATTCACAGAAGTTAGTTTGTTGACTCACAGAAGTAAGTTTAGTTCACAGAAGATAGTTTGGCTTACAGAATTAAGTTTGGTGCACAGAAGTTAGTTTTGTTCACAGAAGTAAGTTTGGATCACGGAAGTAAGTTTGGCTCACAGAAGTTAGTTTGGCCCATAGAAGTAAGTTTGGCTCATAGAAGTTAGTTTGGTTCACAGAAGTTAGTTTGGTTCACAGAAGTTAGCTTGGCTCACAGAAGTTAGTTTTGTTCACAGAAGTTAGTTTGGTTCACAAAAGTAAGTTTAGTTCACAGAAGTTAGTTTGGTTCACAGAAGTTAGTTTGTTCACAGAAGTTAGTTTGGCTCACAGAAGTAAGTTTGTTTCACAGAAGTTAGTTTGGTTCACATAATTTAGTTTGGTTCACAGAAGTTAGTTTGGTTCACAGAAGTAAGTTTGGTTCACAGAAGTAAGTTTGGTTCACAGAAGTTAATTTGGTTCACAGAAGTTAGTTTGGTTCACAGAAGTAAGTTTGGTTCACAGAAGTTAGTTTGGCTCACAGAAGTAAGTTTGGTTCACACAAGTTAGTTTGCGCTACAAACAATGACCGGAATTGAACTGTAACAGCGATGTATTATATTAAATAGCCTGTTTGTTGTAGTACAAATATAACCAACATAACACATGTTACATCTACCACACTCACAAGTATAACCACTACCATAAACGTTAGCTATGTATCCTAGCTACCTCTTCTGTGTTTGTAGTACATTTTTGCATTCATTCTTATTTATAGGTGTACCGTTATTCGGTATGTGCCATATCTGGCACACTATGCAGTAGAGGGTTAAGCCACCACCTCTCCAAACAACAACCACCACCACCAGTAGTTATACATCATCAACTAACCTCATACTTTGCCCACGTCACCAGGGCACAAGAAGTGATGAATGCCCCAAGCATGAATGAATGAATACACCTTGGACAGCTCCTACTTTCCTTATCGATCTTATCACTTTCTTCATCAACTTGGCACAGCTGGAGAAAGGGGAGAAAAGACACGCTGATTAAATTGAGTAGCTAGCCAGAGGCAGCCGGTAGTGAAATAACAGGGTTTGATATTACCGACGCCATATTCAGTCCAAAACCGCACCCTGATTGAGCATAATATTAAAGAAGATGCCCTGGGAAAATATGAATTGGTCCACGAAGGGAAGTGGGTAAATATTCGGACAGCTCTACAAGCAGTGCTAATCGAGTGGCTTCTTGGTCCAACTGATTAGGTTCTGGTCAGACATGTTGGTCTCTGCTACGATGGACCGATGCTGTTTAAGAATTGTCCCAGGATAAAAGGTCGACCCAAGATTTCTTTGGATGTTATTTTGGGTTCATTTCTTTAGCATAGACAATCATGGACAACGTTATCTGTCAGAAGTAGAGAGGGGAGTACGCTGAAGGGATATAATTGGGGTGATAGTCGGACCCGAGTGGCAGCTCGGAAAATGATATCCCAGAGGAGATTGAACGAGCAATCGTATAAAGAAATGAATGACGATGTCAAATAGAGGAGGAAATGTGGTGCCGAAGTGAAGGGAGAGTGATACTGAACAATAGAGGAGGAAATGTGGTGCCGAAGTGAAGGGAGAGTGATACTGAACAATAGAGGAAGTGTGTGAGGGTCGTACCGCTTGGAGGATGGATGTTCCCAGCAAAATTGGAATATGGGGGAGTGAGGAAAGATGAGTCTAGAATGTGAAAAGCAGGGGATGAGACAAATTGATTAATAGCCAAAAACGATAAGAGAAGTGAAGAGAATGTGGTACGATGAGAGAAGTGAAGAGAATGTAGCAGGATAAGAGAAGTGAAGAGAATGTGGTACGATGAGAGAAGTGAAGAGAATGTAGCAGGATAAGAGAAGTGAAGATAATGTGGTACGATGAGAGAAGTGAAGAGAATGTAATACGGTGAGAAAAGTGAAGAGAATGTAATACGATGAGAAAAGTGAAGAGAATATAGCAACACGTGAAAGAAAGAATTGTGTTAAAATTATTGGATACAAAAGTGTTGGGAAAGGTAATTAGAGATGTACTAGAAAGATGTGTGTGAGATACCAGGAAGATGGGAGTGAGGTAACAGTAAGATGTGAGCGAAGTACAAGGAAGATGGGAGTGAGGTAACAGGAAGATGGGAGTAAGGTACCAGGAAGATGGGATTGAGATACCAGAAATATGTAAGTGTGGTACCAGGAAGATGGGAGTTAGGCACCAGGAAACTGGGAGTGAGGTACCAGGAAGATGGGAGTGAGGTACCAGGAAGATGGGATTAAGGTACCAGAAAGATGAGAGTGAGGTACCAGGAATTTGGGAGTGAGGTACCAGGAATTTGGGAGTGAGGTATCATAAATTTGCGAGCGTAGTAAAAGGAATATTGGAGTGTATTGCCAGAAAGAAGGGAGTTTGGTACCAAGAAGATGTGAGTGTGGTACCAAGAAGTTGGGAGTGTGGTACCAAGAAGTTGGGAGTGAGTACCAAAAAGATGGGAGCTTGATACCAAGAGGATGGGAGTGCGATACAAAGAAGATGAGATTGTTGTACCAAGAATTTAAGAGTGTGGTACCAAGAAACTGGGAGTGTGGTACCAAGAAGATGGGAGTGTGGTACCCAGAAGATGAGAGTGTGGTATCAATAAGATGAGAGTCTGGTACCAAGAATATGGATGTGTGGTAGTAAGAATATGGGAATTTGGAACCAAGAAGCTGTGAGTGTTGTACCAAGAAAATGGGTCTCTGGTATCAAGAATTTTGGTGTGTGGTACCAAGACGTTTGGAGTGTGGTACCAAGAAAATGGAAGTGTGTTACCAAGAAAATATGAGTGTTGTACCAAGACGATGGGAATGTGGAACCAAGAAGATGGGAGTGTGGTACCAAGAAGTTGGGAGTGTGGTAGCAAGAAGTTTGGAGTGTGGTAGCGAAAATTTGGGACTGTGGTACCAGGAAGTTGCGAGTATTGTACCAAGAAGTTGGGAGTATTGTACCAAGAAGTTGGGAGTATTGTACCAAGAAGTTGGGAGTATTGTACCAAGAAGTTGGGAGTATTGTACTAAGAAGTTGGGAGTATTGTACCAAGAAGTTGGGAGTATTGTACCAAGAAGTTGGGAGTATTGTACCAAGAAGTTGGGAGTATTGCACCAAGAAGTTGGGAGTATTGTACCAAGAAGTTGGGAGTATTGCACCAAGAAGTTGCGAGTATTGTACCAAGAAGTTGCGAGTATTGTACCAAGAAGTTGGGAGTATTGTACCAAGAAGTTGGGAGTACTGTACCAAGAAGTTGGGAGTACTGTATCAAGAAGTTGGGAGTATTGTACCAAGAAGTTGGGAGTATTGTACCAAGAAGTTGGGAGTATTGTACCAAGAAGTTGGGAGTATTGTACCAAGAAGTTGGGAGTATTGTACCAAGAAGTTGGGAGTATTGTACCAAGAAGTTGGGAGTACTGTACCAAGAAGTTGGGAGTATTGTACCAAGAAGTTGGGAGTATTGTACCAAGAAGTTGGGAGTACTGTACCAAGAAGTTCGGAGTACTGTACCAAGAAGTTGGGAGTATTGTACCAAGAAGTTGGGAGTACTGTACCAAGAAGTTGGGAGTATTGTACCAAGAAGTTGGGAGTACTGTACCAAGAAGTTGGGAGTATTGTACCAAGAAGTTGGGAGTATTGTACCAAGAAGTTGGGAGTATTGTACCAAGAAGTTGGGAGTATTGTACCAAGAAGTTGGGAGTACTGTACCAAGAAGTTGGGAGTACTGTACCAAGAAGTTGGGAGTATTGTACCAAGAAGTTGGGAGTACTGTACCAAGAAGTTGGGAGTATTGTACCAAGAAGTTGGGAGTATTGTACCAAGAAGTTGGGAGTATTGTACCAAGAAGTTGGGAGTATTGTACCAAGAAGTTGGGAGTATTGTACCAAGAAGTTGGGAGTACTGTACCAAGAAGTTGGGAGTATTGTACCAAGAAGTTGGGAGTATTGTACCAAGAAGTTGGGAGTACTGTACCAAGAAGTTGGGAGTATTGTACCAAGAAGTTGGGAGTATTGTACCAAGAAGTTGGGAGTATTGTACCAAGAAGTTGGGAGTATTGTACCAAGAAGTTGGGAGTACTGTACCAAGAAGTTTGGAGTATTGTACCAAGAAGTTGGGAGTACTGTACCAAGAAGTTTGGAGTATTGTACCAAGAAGTTGGGAGTACTGTACCAAGAAGTTTGGAGTATTGTACCAAGAAGTTGGGAGTATTGTACCAAGAAGTCGGGAGTATTGTACCAAGAAGTTGGGAGTACTGTACCAAGAAGTTTGGAGTATTGTACCAAGAAGTTGGGAGTACTGTACCAAGAGGTTGGGAGTATTGTACCAAGAAGTTGGGAGTACTGTACCAAGAAGTTTGGAGTATTGTACCAAGAAGTTGGAAGTGTGGTACCAAGACGTTTGGAGTATTGTACCAAGAAGTTGGAAGTGTGGTACCATGAAGTTGGGAGTATTGTAATAAGAAGTTGGGAGTATTGCACCATGAAGTTGGGAGTATTGTACCAAGAAGTTGGGAGTACTGTACCAAGAAGTTTGGAGTATTGTACCAAGAAGTTGGAAGTGTGGT